>JAQQAF010000009.1:19529268-19772267 GCA_029747655.1 Ensete ventricosum
TATATTATATATATATATATATATGTATATATATATATGTATATATATATATATATATATGTATATATGTATATGTAATATATATGTATATATGTATATGTATATATACATATGTATATATATATATATATATATATATATTATATATTATATATATATATATATATATATATATGTAAATACAATGTATATATATACATATGTATATATATATACATATGTATGTATATATATATATATATATATATATATATATATATTATATATATATATATATATATATATATATATATATATATATATATATATATTTATATATATATATATATATATATGTATACATATGTTATATATATACATATGTATGTATATATATATATATATACATATGTTATATATTATGTATTATATATATATGTATATATATATATATACATACTGTATATATATATAGTATAAATATACATATATATATATATATATATATATATACTATATATATATAATATATATATATATATATATATATATATATATATATATATATATATATATATATATATATATATATATATGTCTTTGGTTCTAGCAATGAGAATCGGATCGTGATGAGATCGATTTACCGTTAAATTCATATTCTAAATAATCCTGGTCATAGGTTACTCGAGAGGGACATCGAGATAGTCGGACAAATTGGTGTACTATGTACCCATCCATCTGATGGAGGTGGCTGGTCTTAAAGCCACTTGTGTGGAGACACTAAGGATATAGTATAGGTGCTCATTGGAGATTAAGTTCACTAATTGATCAACTTATTAAATTTTATATGGTTAATAATACCTAATGTCAAACAGTGATTTCGTAGGCCAAGTTATGTATCTGGTCTTTAGACTTGAGACACCAAGGATACCTTATTTGAGTACTCCTTTTTTTAACATTGAACTTACAGGTTTGGAAAGTTTCAAATCTAGTACAACTGGTTATCGGGATTGGTAGCCAACCTTACAAAGGCAATTGAGTATCAATAAAGGATCATTCACTCTCGATATCGTGAGAGGAATATCTCATGTATACTTGCTCAGACAAATCCCTAGTCAATGTCATTCAGATTGAGAGAGAATTAGTTCTCCGGGAGAATCCGATTAGAGCGAGACTCGGATGGATTCCATATGTGGCCTGACAATACTAAATTTTAGCGAGGAGAGAGTTCAAAGAATCCACCAGAAAAGGAGGGATAGCTCTTGGACATGCTTCAGCCACGCATGAGTGTGGACTTCCCTCAATGGGAAGGAGACCTGATGGGGTGGATTTTGCATATTGAACGTTACTCCCGCTATTACCAAACATCGGATGATGCTATGGTGGAAATCATTATCATCCATCTTGAAGGAGATGCTATACAGTGGTACAATTGGCTTGAATACAATCATGGGGCTCCGACGTGGATTCAATTCAAGAACACACTGTCGAACCGCTTTGGACCGATGGAGTATGAAAATATCAATGACCAACTCACAAAGATCCAACAAACCTCCTTGATCCAAGAGTATCAAACCAAGTTTCAACAGTTATCCTATCTTACTCATGATTGGACTGACCAATAATTGTTAGGGACATTCATTGAGGGACTCAAATTGGAGATTAAAGGAGAGGTTAAGGTGCGGCAGCCCTGCACCCTACAATTCTTTTGCCCGAATACAAGAGGAACGGCTCAACCAAGAGGCTCGGAGGATGAGGACCACTCCTAGGCCCACAGCATATAAATCTCCTTCTGTTTCCAACCATCTTTCACTGCCAAAAAAATTGACAAAAGAACTACACAACAGATCGACAAAGGGTCTTTGTTGGCATTACGATGAACCGTGGAGCTACGACCATCACTACAAAAAGGGGTGCCTCCTACTGATTGAACCCGAAGATATGGAGGAGAAGGTCTAGGAGCATGAGGAAGAGGTTGCGGATGAAAAACAGTAGCTGGTTGATATTACGATGCATGCTCTTGCCGGCTACGCGAACTCACAGACGATGAAAGTGGGAGATTCTGAAGCAACAATCGATCACCATTCTTATTGACAACAGGAGCACTAATAATTTTATGAATAGCAAGGTTGCTGTTTGGATGGCCTTACCTATTGAGGATTGTAGCAGGTTTGATGTTAAGGTCACCGACGGGCGAATTTTGAAGTGTGACCGCTGGTGCTCCTCGTACGAAAGAATGACGGAACGTAGCGAATATGCATCGACCACAAGAGCCTAAAATATTTTTTGGAGCAAAAGATATCCTCCCCCAGACAGCAAAAATGGGTAACAAAGCTTCTTAAGTATGATTATGAAATAGCTTACAAAAAGGGGAAAGTGAATGTTGTTGTAGATGCGCTTTCATGGCTACCCGAGCAAGTTTAATTTTTTACTGTTTCCCTTCCCACCAGCGACTTCCTTGAGGATATTAGGAGGGAATGGTGAGATAATCCGGAGACCAATCAAATCATAAAAAAAGAGGAAGAACCAAGCTCCGTGACTCATTACAATTGGGACTCAAAAGACTTGCGCTATAAGGGATGTATTATGCTTATGTCGAATTCTACTCGCATAAAGACTATCTTTTAGGAGATACATTCCACACCCATAGCCGAGCACTTCAGGTTCCTTAGAACCTATAAAAGAATAAAGCAAAAATTTTATTGTGTAGGGATGAAAAATATTATTATTGAATTTGTAGCACAATGTATTGTATGTCAAGGACATAAAGTGAAACAGTGGTAAGCCCCGGAAAGCTGCAACCTCTACCTATCCTAAACTCAATATGGACTGATACATCAATGGATTTCATCGATGGGCTGCCCTCATCACAAGGAAAAGGTATAATTCTTGTCATCGTTGATCGCTTTACAAAGTATGCTCACTTCTGTGTTGTTCGCAATCCCTATACTGCTTCTAGCATTGCTCGAATCTTTATGGAGAATATTAAAAAATTACATGGGATGCCAAGATCTATTGCAAGTGATTGTGATAGGGTATTCATGAGCAAATTTTGGACAAAATTATTCCAGTGCAAGGCACTAAATTGAAGATGAGTATTGCATATCACCCACAAACCGACGGCTAGACTGAAGTGGTGAATATGTGCTTAGAGGCATACCTCAAATGCTTCACCAGTGAGCGACCAAAAGAGTGGACAAAGTAGCTTCCTTGGGCCGAGTGGTAGTATAATACAACTTATCATTCATCCACAAAATATACTCCTTATGAGGCTATGTATGGTTGACCTCCCCTTGTAATCTCAAAATATGTATTGGGCACCTCTAGAAAAGAACAAGTAGACAAAAAACTATAGGACAGAGACAAAATGCTGAAGTTACTAAAAGATAATCTCACTGCAACTCAAGCGAGAATGAAACAATAATATGATCAACACAAAGGCGAAAGAGAATTTTCAGTGGGAGATTGGGTTTTTCTATGGTTCCAGCCATACAAGCAAACGTCAATCCAGACTAGAGCATCCATGAAGCTTTCACCTCAAGTTCTATGGACCCTACTAGATTTTGGAGCGCATCAGGGCAGTAGCATATAGATTGGACTTACCCGCCAACTCCCGAATCCACCCAATCTTCCATGTGTCATGCTTGAAGCTCAAGTTAGGACAAAATGAGACAACCCAAAGCCACCTACTAGATATGACTACCCAAGGAGAGCTCCAAACTCAACCGAGTGCCATTATTGATCGACGAATCATGACTCGACGACGACGACCCACTATTAAGGTACTAATACAATGAGTGAACCTACCAACAGAAAATGCCACTTGGGAGAACTATGATGACTTGAAAATCAAATTCCTAGAATTCATGGAGCGTCAGCCTTGAGGACAAGGCTGATTTGAAGAGGACGGGTCTGTTAGGACTCTAGCTAGGGGAGCCCTAATTTAGTTTTATTAAAGAGGGTATACATGTAAATCTTATCTAGTCGACCCCTATTAAAGAAATGAAGAGGCCAGTTAGGTTAGGATATTATTGGTGAAGATATTTAGAGGGACATGTAACCCTAGTTAGCCACCCGTTAACCTAGTTAAAGATGGGTTGGTTGAGGTGGGGTTAAGTTAGAGTAGGATTATGAATCAATAACTAACCGACCACCCCTAGATGGGCCAGTTGGAGGTTGTTTCTTAGAGAAGTATGAGGAGTTACATTAGGAGTTGTTAGGAGTAGGAGTCCTATTATGAGTTAGGGTTTAGAAGGCCTATAAATAGCATTGTAATCAGCCACTTTTCTTCATGAATAGATGAATATTTTCTGCAGCTTTTGAGTAGCAACTTCGAGGGTAGAATCCCTATAGAGTTCCAAGGAGATTGATCCCCTATAGAGATCACCCTAAGCTTAAAATCCACAAGGGTTCTAACATCACCCTACATTTGCCTGGTGGAGCTATCATTGCATTGGATGCAAGCTATTTTATTACCTCTATTATCAAAAATATTATTTTCATTTCTTATTTGACAATTAGTGGATAATTTTTTTACAACAATAGTTGTTCAATAATTTTGGATGATGAGATTATCATTAGAGGGACCTTGATAAATGACTTATATGTGTTAGACACTTCTCCACACATCATGAATATAAATACGCCTAAGAGGAAAAGAGATGAAGTGAATAATGCATGCCTATGGCATTGTTGGCTAGGTCATATACATGAGGGAAGGATTTAAAGGTTGCAGAAAGATGGATACTTAGATTCATTAGACTATGACACGTATGCAACTTGTGAACCTTACCTTCGTGAAAAGATGACCAACTCTCCTTTTAGTGGAACTAGATAGAGAGCCACTGAGCTACTAGAATTTATACATAATGATGTATATGGTCCCATACCGACCCAAGCTATAGGCAGTTACTCAAACTTCATTACATTCACTAATAATTTCTCTAGATATGGACACATGTACTTGATGAAGTACAAGTCTGAGGCCTTTGAGAAATTCAGAGAATATAAGAATGAAGTAGAGAACCAGATTAGAAAGAGTATTAACACTCAGGGACCTTGGGATTCGATCCCATTGGACACCTCCTTATACACCTCAACTCAATGGCATATCAAAAAGGATGAATCACACGTTATTGGACATGATGTAGTCTATGATGAGTTTTGCTGACTTACCTGTCTCGTTATGGGGATATGCCCTAGAGATTGCAACTTACTTTCTTAACAGAGTTCTATCAAAGTCGGTAGTGTTTAACACCATATGAGATATGGAAAAAAAAAGAATCATGATCTTAAGTTGGTTAAAATTTGGGTTGTCCTACCCACGTTAAAATACATAATACCAATAAATTGGAATCAATGACAGAATAGTGTAAGTTCTAGGATACCCCAAGGAAACTTGTGGGTAATATTTTTATCATCACGAGGACCATAAGGTCTTTGTTGCTAAGAGGGTTTTATTTTTTGAGAAGGAAAATATTCTTGGTTGAAACAATGGGAGTGAGATAGAGTTGAGTGAGTTTGGAGAACCTAGCTCAAGTACCATTCTAGAGTCAGTGTCTGTTCAGTTACCTAACACACAAGTTCCAATTTTACATAAGTCTAGCAGCATATCTCACCCTCCTGAAAGATATGTGGGACATATCAGTGGAGAGGACTCTTAAGATATTGATCCTTAGACCTACAATGAGGCTATTATGAGTATAGACTTCGAGAATGTTAGGATCAATTGGCACCAAGAGGGAGGTGAATTAGTACAAGTGATGAAAACTCAGTTTAAAGAAAACTTCATTCAAAATAAAACTAATATCGGAAGCATTTCGTTTAAGTAGAGTAAATGAGCAATTTAACTTATAGAATAATACTAAGATTATTGCTTAATAAAAGCTCAAGTATGAACATGCAAATCTAAATAAGATTCAAGATAAGAAACACTCATAGATTTATAGTGGTTCGACCTTAACCTGGCCTACATCCACTCCCGAGTCCTCTTCTCCGAGGTCCACCGGTGTCCACTATCAATCTTCTTTGGATGAAGATCAAACCCCTACACTTCCCAGTCTCCTTTTTACAGGCTTAGGAGAGGAACATTACAAACTCACAAGGGAGATTTATAAGTTTTACAATCCTTTCCTCTCTCCCTTACCCCTTCTCTTTTTCTTATAATTTTCACACACAATTTATCACAAAATTTTTAGTCCAAAATTATTGTTTGAAATCCAAGAAAACTTGAGGTATTTATAGGCCCTAATTGGCTTCAAGATTTAAAACTAAAATTCAAACGTATCCAGAAAATTCGGGTATGAGCAGTAAAATAGCCGACGTCGGCGGTCCAACCGCCAAAAGCTACCTTGAAAATAGGGTACGGGCAGTTTAACCGCCAGCCTGGGTGGTCCAATCGCCACTTGTTGCCTGGATTCCTGGCGACGACGGTACAATCGCCGCCTATTGCTCGAAAACCTGGGTGACAGCGATACAACCATCAAAAAACTTAGAAAAATGATTCCCTTCATTTTTCCAATTCCGACTTGTACAATTTATTAACAACTTCTCAAATCAAGCTCGACCTGAGCTCAATCTACTCTCCAAAGTGGACCCGGTTAGCCTCACTTGAGTTAATTTAGATCCCTTCCAAATCTAACTCAAATAGGACTCAACCTTAACGATAGTAACTATGACTTAATTAATTACAATCAACAAGACCAACAAATCCACATCAAGACCTTCCCAACTCCCGGCAAGCTTTTCGACTACCCGATAATCTTTCGGCAAGTCTCGGTCTTCTTCCGACGAACTCCCTTACGCCATCCTAGCAAGCTTCCGATACCCTCGGCAAGCTCTCGATGCACTCCGGCCCGATGCCTAGACTTGACCTTGACCAAACATCTTATTGTAATTTTCTCTCTGTCGTAGTTAATCCTACATCAATCAACTCTAACAACATTGTTAGATCAATAACTCATCAATTAATTTTATCATCAAAATCTGAGATTCAACAATCTCCCTTTTTTTTATGATGATAATCAATTGATGACGGGAGTTAAAGCTTACCCCCTAAAATCCGTGCCATAATTCAAATAGAATAATCTTAAATTCAAGAGAACCAAACACTCTTGAATTTAAGTATCATGATGATATTTCAACAATATTCATCTATAGATACAATATCAACTTCAAAATATCAAATCATCAACTCATGAAAATTTTTAAAGTATATAATGTCAATTTCAAAATTATGCAATCTCCCCTTAAGTCATTAATCATTTCTCCCCTTTGTTTATCAACAAACAAAGAGAAATACCATGTTAAAAATTTTCATACATGTATCATCAATATCCATTTCTCCCCCTTTGTCATCAACAAAAAAGTAAAATGTAGAGCTAATAATTTCAAGGCACATGTGTCATTGCTCCCCCTTAGTAAAATACGATATGAGCAATAATTTTCTTATGAAAAATTTGTTTTCCCTTTGTCAAATATATATCAACTTTCATATTTGTATCACCAATATACTATTTTTCCCCTTTTGTCATCAATAAAAAGATGTGAAATAAGGAGCAAATAATTTCATGATACGTAAACTCATCATGTGTCAAATTTTTCATATTTTTACAAAATATATATTGATTGGATATTTAATACTTCATTGCTCCCCCTTAGTAAAAAATAATTTATGAAATCTCAAATTTTGATGATGAGATCAATTGATAAGTGTTTATCTAACATGTGTGTTAGAGGAAGATTTTCAGGTCTAACTATGACAGGAACAATGAAGTTACAACCAGATAATGGACCAACATCAAGCTTAGGCATCAGGCCAGGTTTGGATGATGTCGTGGGACCTCGTCGGGAATTCACTAGGAGATTCACTAAAAGGATCTGGAAGCTCGCTGGGAGCACGCCGAGAGATCACCGGAAGAAGACTAGATGACATGCCGCAAGAATGCCGGAGGTTACCGGATTGGCAGAAGTTGGGTCTTAGTTTAAACTTGTGGTCTTTAACCGTTGTAATCATTGAGTCGTAGTTAGAAGTGAGTCATAATTGAGTTGGATTTGGATGAAATCCAAATCAACTCAATAAGGCAACCGGGGTTTGATTGAGCTCAGGTTGAGCTCAATTGGTTGACCAAAGGGTTGGTCAACATCAGGTTCAAGCCGAAATTCAAAAAGTGGAGGGAACCACTTTTGCAAAAATTTCGGCGAGTAAATCGCCTATGAGCGACGGGTGTACCACCTCTGCCTAGGCTTTCAGGTGGCTTACGGTGGCTGACCCACCCAGGCTGGGCGGTTGAATCGCCCGTACCTAGGAATCTGGGTACTTTGGGTGGTTGACTCGCCAAGGGCCGGTGGGTAAACCACTCGTACCCTAGTGTTCGGGCACCTGAGCCACCAAAGTCGACGGGTAAACCGCCCGTACCCAGTTTTTTTCGGGTATGTTTGATTTTTTGTTCTAATTTTTGAAGCCACTTGGGGTCTATAAATACCCCAAGTATTCTTGCATTCATAATAATTCTTTTTGGACAATTAAACTCTGTGAAAAAAATTTTGGGTGTGATTTGTAAGAAAAAGAAAAGGGAAGGGAGAGAGCTTAGAGTTAGAAATTTTCTCAAAGTCCCCCTTGTAAGCAAAGTGTAAGGGTTTGGTCTTCACCCAAAGAAGATCGGTAGTGGACGTCGGTGTGCCTCAAGAAGGAAGACTCGGGAGTGGACGCAGGTCGTTGGAGCCGAACCACTATAAAAATTATGAGTTTATCTTTTGCTTTCCTTATTAACGCTTCCGATCTTATTTACTCTTTGAAAGCAAACATTTAACTTACGATATTTCTTATCTTTCGGGTTTCCTTGCTCTTTCTTAAGTAATTAGCAAGCAAGTAACTTAGCAATCTTCTTATCATTCACTTGCTTTATTTAAACAACAAGCTTTGGATCTTCATATCATGCTTAAACCGAAACGTTTTTGTTTAAAACAAAAAATTTACACTTGCACTAATTCACCCCACCCTCTTAGTGCCAATTGATCCTAACAATTGGTATCAAAGTAAGATACTTACTATTTGGATTAACACCCACTTGAGTAAATGGCTTATTTTTGCATGAATGAGGGACATTCCATCTCATGTCCTCCCATATTCAATGGGACGAATTACACGTATTGGAAGATAGGATGCATATTTTTCTTATCTTGTTGGACTTTGATCTATGGTGTATTGTTGAGAATGGATTTAAAAAATCTTCCAAGCCAATGAATGAACTAAATGATTTGGAAAGGAAGAATTTTTCTTTAAATGTCAAGGCTATGAATGCCTCGTTCTATGCTCTTGATAAAAATGAGTTTAATTATGTTTCCGTTTGTGAATCGGCCTTTGATATTTCGCACACTCTAGAAATCACACACGAGGGGACTAGTAGAGTAAAAGAATTCAAGATAAATATTTTTGTTCATAACTATGAGTTGTTTCAAATGAAACCAAGTGAGTCCATTGGAGACATATACACCCGTTTCATGAATATCATCAATGGCCTAAAAATACTTGAAAAATATTTTTCAAATTTTGAATTAGTTAGTAAGATTTTGAGATCTTTACCTAAAAATTAGGATCCTAAAATAACCGCTATTCAAGAGGCCAAAGACTTTAATAACTTGCCTCTTGAAGAATTGATTGGCTCTCTTATGATATATGAACTAAATTGTAAAGCTCATGATGAGCTTGATGAACCTCTTCCAAAGAACAGGAAGAACGTAGCACTTTGGATAACAAATGACTCCTCAAGTGAAACCTCGAGTTATGAGGACTATGATATTGCTTTGTTATCAAGAAAATTTAAAAATTTTATCAAAAAGAACAAGAACTATAAAAACAAAAAAGAACCGAAGAAGGACAATGTCATATGCTATGAATATAAAATACTAGGACATTTCAAGAATGTATGTCCTCATTTGAAGAAGAAGCCAACACTAAAAAAGAAATCACTTTCGGCTACTTGGGATGAATTGAGCTCTTTGGATGAGGAAGATAACTCTAAATAAGAAGTGGCTAACTATGCCTTAATGGCGATCGAAGATGAGGTTAGTGAGTCTTTAAATATTTTTTTTTGAATTATTAAATATATTTAATGATTTATTCAATGAGTTCAGAAAACTTAGCAAGTCTTTTAAATTGCTTAAAGTTGATCATGATTTGTTAGTTAAAAGATTTGACGAAATGCAAGATTCATTAGTTTCATAGAAACCATGTTCTAAATGTGATTTGCTAGATAATGTTAAAGAAGAGAATATCATGCTGAAAACCACACTAGAAAATTTTGAAATAGGGAACAAATCCCTAAATATGATCCTTGCAAATAAGGGTCATATTAATAGAAAAAATGGTATAGGCTTTGTCCAACAGAAGCCAACCATATTTGTAAGAGGACCTACATTAAACATGCCACCAAGAATCATATGTAATTTTTATGGTAAATTAGGACATAAGGCAAACAAATGTCTATTTAGAAAATGTAGTCCACATCAACTAGTATGGGCATCAAAGAAAACCTTATACAATAAAAATCAATTAGGAAAGAAAGAAATAGTTCTTTATGGAGGATCCAATGTAAAATGGGTGCCTAAATCAAATATATCCTTCTTGTAGGTTTGTCTCCAAACTAAAGGTAGGAGCATCAAATGGTATCTTGATCGTAGATGCTCAAGGCATATGACTGGAGATCCATCTCATTTTTCTAAGTTCACTAGCTTAAGTGAAAGAGTGGTTACGTTCGGAGATAACAACAAGGGTAAAATCATTGGAAAAAGAACAATAGGTAACACATCAAACCTCTTGATTGAAGATGTGTTGTTAGTTGATGGCTTGAAATATAACTTGCTTAGCATTAGTCAATTATGTTATAAAGGATATGTGATTAAATTTTAACCTAATGCTTGCATAATTGAATTGCCACACAAAAACAAATCCTTGATTGCCTTGAGAAACAACAATGTATACACCATAGATATTGAAAAATTTTATGATGAAACTTATTTTTCGGCTTTAAATGATGATGCTTGGATTTGGCATAAAAGATTAGGTCATGCTAGCATGAAACTTTTAAACCAAATCTCTACCAAGGAACTAGTAAGAGGTTTACCTAATCTTAAGTTTATCAAAGACAAAGTATGTAACACTTGTCAATTAGGAAAACAAATAAAGAGTAGCTTTAAGTTGAAAAATCAAATTAGCACCTCTAGACCACTTCAATTAATCCATATGGATCTATTTGGACCAATTGACATTACAAGTTTAGGTGGTAGCAAATATGGATTTATTTTAGTATATGACTTTAGTAGATATACTTAGACCTATTTCTTAGCACATAAAAGTGACACATTTAAATGTTTTGTAAAATTTTGTAAAGTTGTTCAAAATGAAAAAGGATACATGATTTCTTCAATACGAAGTGATCATGGTGGAGAATTTTAAAATAATAATTTTTAAAATTTTTGTAATTCAAATGGATATATCCATAACTTCTCTACTCCACGAAATCTACAAAAAATAGAGTAGTAGAAAGAAAAAATATGAGCTTACAAGAAATGGCTAGAACAATGTTGAATGAACATAGTCTTCCCAAATATTTTTGGGCCGAAGCCGTTAATACGGCATGCCATATTTTAAATAGGATTCTAGTAAGACCATTACTCACTAAAACTCCTTATAAATTATGAAATGGTAAAAAGGCCAATATTTCTTATTGTAAAATATTTGGCTGCAAATGTTTTATTTTGACTAAAAAGGATGCTTTAGATAAATTTGATGCAAAATCCAATGAAGGCATTTTTCTAAGTTATTCTTTTATTTCAAAAGCTTATTGTGTTTTTAATAAAAGAACATTAGTAATAGAAGAATCAATTCATGTTGTTTTCAATGAGCTTTCTAAATTTAAGAAGATTGATTTTGATAATGAAATTGATTTTGATAATTTAAATTTTAAAGATAACACTCCTAAAAGTAACTTGGATGCATCTACTTCCAATACCTTACCCAAGGAATGAAAGTATGTGAATGATCATCCTAAGGAGCTTATAATAGGAGAAACATCAAAAGGAATTCAAACTCGATCTTCCTTTAGAATTTTTTTTGCAAATGTGGCATTTCTTTCTCAAATCAAGCCAAAGTGTATTGATGAGGCCCTAAGAAATGATTCTTGGGTTAATGCAATGCATAAAAAGCTTAATCAATTTGAGAGAAATGAGGTATGGGAGCTTGTTCCTGACCTAATGACATTTAGTAATTGATACTAAATGGGTATTTAGAAACAAGCAAGATAAAAATGGTATCATGCTTAGAAACAAGACTAGATTAGTGGTCGAAGGTTTTAACCCAGAAGAAGGAATCGATTATGATGAAACCTTTGCTCCCATGGCTAGACTTAAAGCCATTAGGATGCTCATTGACTTTGCTTCTTTTAAAAATTTTATGTTATTTTAAATGGATGTTAAAAGTGTTTTCTAAATAGTTTTATTTCCGAAGAAGTGTATGTTGAACAACCCCCGGCTTTGAAAATAATCTTCTTACTAATCATGTTTTCAAACTTACAAAAGCTCTCTATGGATAAAACAAGCCCCTTGGGCTTAGTATGAAAGACTTAGTTCTTTTCTCATTTTAAATAAATTTTCAAAAGGCAAGGTTGATACCATATTATTTTTTAAGTATTTTAAAAATAATTTACTTGTTATTCAAATTTATATTGATGATATCATTTTTGGATCTACAAATGAATCTTTATGTGAGTCTTTTGCTAAAGAAATGAGTTAAGAATTTGAAATGAATCTAATGGGTGAGTTAACATTCTTATAAGGATTATAAATAAAATAACTTGATTATGGTATTTTTATTAGTCAAAATATATACACATTGAACTTGATAAAACGATTTAGGATGGAAAATTCTAAAGCATTAAACACTCACATGAGCATATCTATAAAGTTGGACTTAGATAGTGAAGGAGAAAACTTTGATTAAAAAACTTATAGAGGTATGATATAAAGTTTATTATACTTAACTACTACAAGATCTGATAGTAAGTTTAGTGTTGGATTGTGTGCAATGTATCAATCTAACCCAAAACTCTCTCATTTGAAAGCAGATAAACAAATTTTTAGATACTTGAAAGGAACATCTAAACTAGAATTATAGTATCCTAAATTAAAGAACTTTGACTTGATTACCTATTATGATGCTGATTTTGGTGGATGTAGAATAGATAGAAAAAGCACTACTGGAACATATTAATTTTTGGGATATGCACTTGTTTCTTGGACTTCCAAGAAACAAAATTTAGTAGCTTTATCTACTACGTAAGCTGAACACATTATAGCTTGTGCATATTGTGCCCAAGTCATTTGGATGAAAAACACACTAGAAGACTATGAAATAAAATTGAAAAATATTCTTATAAAGTATGATAATACAAGTGGTATATGTCTAACCAAAAATCCTATTCAACATTCAATAACGAAACATATTGATATTAGACATTATTTTATAAGAGATCATGTAAATTGTCAAGATATCTCTTTGGAATTTATTGACACTAAGCATCAATTAGCAAATATTTTACATAACTCTTAAATGAAGAACAAATTAATTTTCTTAGAAGAGAACTTGGAATGCTAAATCATGAAAATATATGAATTGCTTGATTTCATGAGAATGAGCTATTTTTGTGATAATGTTTTATTGATCCCATGAGATGTTTATCTTATTATTCACAAAAAAAGAGAAAAAAATTGCATGATAATGATTTTATTGTTTTACGGATTTATTTGCTACTTTTGCTTGAAATTATATGAAATAATTTTTAAATGCATAAGTAGCTCTTAAACCTTTGAATCTCCTTGAATATTTTGGATTTTTGAACTTATTTTCGAAATTTTACCTCTACAAAATTGAAAGCTCTTCTTAATGATGTTTTGCAACTCCTCCTTTGTTTTCTTTCCTTCTTTTTCATAAGAGGAAGAAAGTTCTTTGTGAATCATATCATATTTTAAAAGGGGGGAGTAAAAATTTATTTTAGCCCTATATTTCACCTTTTTGTTGATAACAAAGGGGGAGAAATAGATGTTGATGACTTATGTAATCAAATGGATGTTGATGAGTTGTGTAATAATTTAAGGGAAATTTTTTAAATGTTTGAAATTTAGGAAAATCTGATAACTTATGTAATAATTAAAGGAAAAATTTTATAAATATTTGAAATTCATGAAAATCCTTGATGCATTGATGACTTAATACTTTAAAGGCAAATTATTATTGATATACACAAGTCTTATTGCTATCCTTGAAATATGGTTTGCTTGAAGTATTGATTGCCTTAATTTACTTGAATTCAAAAGTAAGTAATTCTCTTGAATTTAAGTCCTTTTTATCATGGCATGAATTTAGAGGGAGTTAGGATTAACTCCCGCCATCAATTGATTGTCATCATAAAAAAGGGGGAGATTGTTGAATCTCGAATTTTGATGATGAGATCAATTGATGGGTGTTTATCTAACATGTGTGTTAGAGGAAGATTTGCAGGTCTAACTATGATAGAAACAATGAAGTTACAACCAGATATTGGGCCAAGATCAAGCTTAGGCATCGGGCCGGGTCCAAGACGATGCAGTAGGACCTCGCCGGGAGTTCGCTAGGAGATTCATCGAAGGGATAGGGAAGCTCGCTAGGAGCACGCCAGGAGATCCCGAAAGAAGACCGGCTGACTTGCCGCAAGAATGTCGGAGGTTATCGGATTGGTAGTTGTGTCTTAGTTTAAGCTTACGGTCTTTAAGCGTTGTAATTGTTGAGTCGTAGTTAGAAGTAAGTCCTAATTGAGTTGGATTTGGATGAAATCCAAATCAACTCAATAAGGCAACCGAGTCCACTATTGGGGTTTGATTAAGCTTAGGTTGAGCTCAATTGGTTGACCAAAGGGTTCGTCAACATCAGGTTCAAGCTGGAATTCGAAAAGTGGAAGGAACCACTTTTACAAAAATTTTGGTGGGTAAACCGTCGATGAGCGTGCCCAGGCTTTCAGGCGACTGACCCACCCAGGCTGGGCAGCTGAACCGTTTGTACCCATGAATCTTGGTATTTTAGGTGATTGACCCGCCCAGGGCCGACGAGTAAACCGCCTGTACCCTAGTGTTCAGGCGACTGAGCCGCCCAAGTCGGTAGGTAAATGGCCCGTACCCAATTTTTTTGGATATGTTTGATTTTTGGCTCTAATTTCTAAAGCCACTTGGGGTCTATAAATACCCCAAGTATTCTTGCATTCACAACAACTTTTTTTGGGAAATTAAACTCTATGAAAAAAAAATTAGGTGTGATTTGTAAGAAAAAGAAAAGGGAAGGGAGAGAGCTTAGAGTTAGAAATTTTCTCAAAGTCTCCCTTCTAAGCAAAGTGTAAGGGTTTGGTCTTCACCCAAAGAAGATCAGTAGTGGACGCCGGTGTGCCTCAAGAAGAAGGACTCGGGAGTGGACGTAGGCCGTTGGTGCCGAACCACTATAAAAATTGTGAGTTCATCTTTTGCTTTCCTTATTAACGCTTTCGATCTTGTATACTCTTTGAAAGCAAACATTTCACTTACGACATTTCTTAAATAATTAGCAAGCAAGTAACTTAGCAATCTTCTTATCATTCACTTGCTTTATTTGAACACCAAGCTTTGGATCTTCCTATCGTGCTTAAACCGAAACATTTTTAATTATCACGAAAAATTTACACTTACATTAATTCACCCCCCCTCTTAGTGCCAATTGATCGTAACATAATTTTCTCATGAAAATTTGTTTTCCCTTTTTGTAAATAGGAAACTAGTAGAAACAACGAGGGGAGTTAAAAACATCATCACAAAAATAGAGCTTATATCAAGCATCATAAAAGTTCATGTTATATATTCTTCTTTTGTAAATATTCATCAAGATTCATAAAACAAGAAGAACCTTTTTTCTAAAAAAAATATCTCATCACAAAAATTTGAATCCCCTTCCTATGTTAATTTTAACAAGAATCATTTCAAAAGTGAGCTAAAAAATCTGAGAAATCCAAGAAGAATTAGTAGCTACTCATACATTTATCTTATGTAATCTTCAATAGCAAATCATGTTTTTTTTTTAAGATCATCTTCATGTAAATTTTCTTCCCTTTTTGTAAACAAGAAATTACAAACAATGAAGAAAAGTGAAAAAACATCATCTTTATTTTCTTTTTAGCAAATCACTCCTCATCCAATGTTAGAAGATTTATTTATATCCAAATTTTCTTCTAACCAAATTAAAAATTGTCTCTCCCCTTTTCCTTTGTAAATAATGAAAATGAGGCTTAGGGGAACAAATACTCTTTATTCATCCAAAATAAATCATAAGACCCCAATTCATTTAGATAAATCTTTTTAATAAAATTGAAGAATGATCTTGAAAATAAATCTCAATTATAATTGTTAAGATCATATATCTTCATTTTATTAAAAAGATAAAATCATAGAGATTAAATATGATTCCATAAAGGATAAAGTCAAGGAATCAAGGAAATATTCATGATAAAACAAATCTCTTTCAACTTATCACAAATTTAAGAAATATTAATTTTGATGATAAGTTATATCATTCATGAGTTTTAAAATAACTCATGTCAAGAAAGATATTAATATCAAAAGACATTCATGAATACCAAAAGATATTATTTAATTTAATAAATCTCATCTTAGATGATAAAATAGAATCTTAAGAGATCAAAGAAGAGTCTTCATTCATAAAAATATCAAATTATAAATATCAAGATCATGAGTTAATTTCAACGAAGAAAATATAGAAGATCTTGATTTATATATATGAAACTTCTAGTTGTCAAGAATACGATTCATAAGAAGATTTTCAAGTTATAAATATGAAGAAACAAATTATGATTCATTTATATTATTTTATTTAAATGAACTTGATTTATATAAAGATTTTAAGTTGTAATTTTTCAACTTGTCAAGATCATAATAAAATCATCAAAATATCAATAACATTAGATAGATTTATCAATCTCTTTTTAAAATAAAATCATTTGAAAACATATCCAAAATCATCATAAAAAATTACTTTTGGAAAATTTGAATGAAGGCAACATAGATTGTTTTTAAAAAAATAGCTAAAGTTCTTCTAATTCATTTTGTAAGAGATTCAACAATAATGATATTATTTTATCTCTTAAAGGCTTGACATGGTAAAAAATATTTTCAAGAATAATTATCCTTCTTTTTAGATGTTTTATGTGATTTGTTTCAAGAATACTTTTAAAATCAATGAATTATGGTTTAAGACCGAAAACCAAATTTCATTCTAGAAGGAATCATTATGGTCATTGTTAAAATATATCAAAATGATAAAAATATCTTCAAAGCAAAAGTTAAACCTCCTCCTCCAGGTTGCCATTGAGGAATGCCATTTTCACATCCATCTGTCAGATCTCATGGTCATAGTGTGTTGTAATGACCAAAAGAATTCTGATGGATTTACGCATGTCTACAGGTAAAAAAGTTTTGTCATAGTCAACTCTTTGCTTTTGACAATATCCTATAGCTACCAGCCTTGCCTTATAGGTCTCTACCTTTTCATCCACTCTGATCTTCTCTTGAAGATCCATTTGCAGTCGATGGGTACGATACCCTTATGTGCATCCACAAAGTTTTAAACCTTATTAGATTACATGGAATCCATCTCAGAATTCATGGCTTCTTCTCACTTCTTGGAGTCTATACTCCTAATAGCCTCCTTATAGGTTTAAGGATCAACATCCTGAGAGTTCTCTCCACTGATATGTCACACATATCTTTTAGGAGTGTTAGATACTTTGCTAGACCTACACAAAGTTGAAACTTGTGTACTAGGTACCTAATAGACTCGAGCTCTAGAATGGTGCTTGAGCTAGGCTCTCCAACCTCACTCAACTCTATCTCACTCCCACTATTTCCACCAAGAATGTGTTCTTTCTCAAAGAACACAGCTCTCTTGGCAACAAAGACCTTTTGGTCCTCGGGATGATAGAAATAATATCCCAAAATCTCCTTAGGGTATCCTATGAACGTGTACCTTTCCATCCTTGATTCCAACTTGTTGACGTTGTGTCTTTTAACGTGGGCAAGACAGCCCCAAATCTTAACCACATTAAGTTCGAACTTCTTTCCTTTTTATATCTCATATAGTGTAGACACTATCAATTTTGATAGAACTCTGTTCAGAATGTAAGCTGCGGTCACTAGGGCGTATTCCCAAAATGAGACGGGTAGATCAATGAAACTCGTTATGGATCGCACTATGTCTAACAGCGTGTGATTCCTCCTTTCCAATACACCATTGAGCTGAGGTGTATAAGGAGGTGTCCACTGGGATAGAATCTCATTATCCCTGAGGAAATGGGTGAACTTCGTAATCAAGAATTCTCCTCCTTGATCTGATTGAAGAGTCTTAATACTCTTTTAAATATGTTTCTCTACCTCATTCTTATATTCCCTGAATTTCTCAAAAGGCCTCGGACTTATACTTCATCAAGTACATGTATCCATACCTAGAAAAATTATCAGTGAATGCAACGAAGTATGAACAGCCACCTATAGCCTAAGTTGACATTGGACCACATAAATCACTATGTATGAGTTTCAATAACTCAGTGGCTCTCTCTCCAGTTTCACTAAAAGGAGAGTTGGTAATTTTCCCACGAAGACAAGGTTCGCAAGTTGCATACGACTCATAGTCAAATGGATCTAAGTATCCATCTTTTAGTAACTTTTGAATCTTTCCCTCATGTATATGACCTAGCCTACAATGTCATAGGTATGCATTGTTCAGCTTATCTCTTTTACTCTTAGACGTATTTATATCATGATGTGTGGAGAAGTGTCTAACACATATAAGTCATTTATCAGGGTCCTTCTAGTGATGATCTCATCATCCATAATTATTGAACAACTATTGTTCTCAAAAACTAATTTATGTCCACTAATTGTCAAACAAAAGATGAAAATAATATTTTTGATAATAGAGAAAATAAAATAACATACATCAAATACAATAATAGCTCCACCAAGTAAATGTAGGGTGACCTCCCCAACAGCAACTACAATAACTCTTGCTCTATTACCCATCTTGAGGTTCATCTCGCCTTTAGCTAATCTCCTAGGTCTTGCTAGAACCTGCAATAAATTATAAATATGATAAGCACTCCCGGTATCCAATACCCATGTGTTATCATGAAAATCTAACAAGTTATCATAGACAACAATATAAATAAGGTGTTCGATGAAATGCTCATGTTTGTCTGTGTCCTTCGGTTTGTGTATATACCTTGTACAGTAAGTAGCGGGCTTGCATTAGGCTTAGCAGCCCTAGTTTGATTTATTTTATGGTCGATTTTGGCTTGTAAATACGAGTGTGTCTTGTAAGCACTTGTGGGGACTTCGGTCTGTAATGGATCGTTATCTTTTGTGTGCAACCTTTATGATTTTGTATCGTCCATAGGTATAATTTGTATTGGCTTTCTAATGTGTTTGCTTGAGCAGTTGCTTGTGGATCCCATTGGAATTGCTTCTTGTTGCCAGTTTTCTCTTTTATAAGTCTAAGGGACCTTAGGAGATCTTGGGGAAGGCTAACATTTACGAACGGACACATATAGGTGCCACACGGCTTAGGCAAAATCAGCTAAGCCCGTGACAGTGTGGTATCAAAGTGGGACAAGCATATGCAGAAACACTCACCATACAAACGTGGGGGACCTAGCTGGGTTGTGTGGAGGATAGCTAGCACGCACAACCGTTTGGGAGAAACGGACATTGAGATGTAGGGAAAGGAGTCACTCAGAGGAGCGGGCATCTAGGCTTGGCATTCAGAGGAATGGCCAACCCTTTGCGCGAGAGGCACCACGAGGACAAGCAAACGAAGAAGAATGCATAGCACACAAAGATTAGGATGGCTGAGTTCGAGCTACGACTCGACGTTGGCAACCAAACTTGATGGTGCTCAAGGCAAGCGGGGTGCTTGTTGAAAGATGAGACCATCCAAAGTGGGAGGTGTTACGTAACGATCGAAAGAGTTGTGCAAAGCTTACAGAGGTGAGGGGAATTGCTAACTCGAAGGCTTCGGTACTCATGCAAGGGCTTGTACACGGACAACGGAGTGTTCATGGCCATCCTAATGCATGATCGGAACTCGGTGCCATGGAGCATCAGAACTTTCTTTTCGACATGGAAAGGATACGTCCGTAGGCGACTAAATATACAATAAGTTCAGCACATTGCTAGACCTTGAAGGGTGCAGTGGAGACTGTATTGGCGAAGGGTCGCAATCTAGCAAGTGCATTTGCGGGGGCAGAACAAGGCACAAATTGTTTAGCAAGACGGAGTAGTCCAAAGGGGATGGTGGTCTTTGAAACTTCCAGTGGGAAGTATGTAAAGAGAAAAGTTGCTCTAACAGGATAGATATTTAGGAGGGATAAGTCATAGTTCTCTAGAGGGACAATCATGTGCAACGGACCGCATATATTGAGGAAGAGTTTCTCAAGGTAATATCTCCATAAAGCTAAATGGACCGAGCGAGTGACAAAAAGTTATCACATGATCTCGAATGATGTAATGCATTGGTGGATGCATTTCGAGATCAAGTGGGGGAGCAATCCAAGGCAACATCATATGAAGGCACACTTCGAGTCGATGTGAAAATCGAACTCAACGGAGGGCTGACCCGTGGAATGGTGGACACGAGGCCCACTATCAACTCAATGCAAATCGAGGAGCGGAGTGACTTGGGTGGAACTTGGTGAAGTATCCAAGCCACATGAAGAGAGTCGACATAGAAGATGGAACATGGAGTGGAGGCACGGAGCTTTCCTTAGACAGAGGTCAAGGGCATGAACTCTTGTAGAGGCAAGAGTTGGATCATGTCGTTCCATGGGTTCTTCATTCTGATGGGGTGGACTTTCCTTGTGTGGTGCCAAAGACAAAGGAAGCTTCGAGGCACATGCAAGTTACCTCAGAGATGCATTTGACGGAGTAACTAAGGTGATTCAACTTGCGGAGGCGAAGTTGGGAGGATACCTTAGCATGGGGCAAGAGGACACAGAGGTAGGTATTCTTGAAGAATATGTCACAGTGTTACCATTCGAGTTGTCAAGAACAAGTGGTGTATAGCAGAGATTATGCTGGTAGGGATAGAGGCCCAAGATCCAAAAAATGGTGTACCAACTCTAACGAAGTCAGGGGACTTCAGGAGCTACTAGGTGATGGACTGTCCTAGAGCTATGCTTCCTCTAGGTGTGACCCAAGATTGGATGGGCGAAGGTGAATTGCCAAGGGAGCGAACCAAAAATCGGTGATGGCGAAGGCCCTACTAGGTGTTGGCAAAGGCCACACATGAAGAAGTCGTAGTCCGAGTTCATCACACGAGAATCTGTATGCAATGGAGATATCACCAAGAGGCGACATGGTGCAACGGATCATGGTGGAATAGTTCATTGCAATACAACACATACGATCATATCCCGTGAGGGACAAGATCATACGGAGGTATGATTAGGAGTTACTAGGAGCTCCACTTTGGTGTACGATACAACAAGAAGAAGGGCTATGGATTCAAGGAGTGAATGTCATGGTACCGTAGAGGTGGATCTTTGTGTGTGCATCGAAGCTTGCATTGGATGAAACCCTTAGTCATCAGCATATGACGGCTGTATACCACCGAGGAAGAAGTCTAAGTGCAAGTACCAATAAGTCCCATGGAGGGGGACGTGATCATGTGAATGATCAGGAGCTGCTGGGAGATTCGTTTTGGTGAATAATGCAACGACAAGAAGGGCTGTGGATGCAAGGGGTAAACTTGGAGTGAATGCCATGGTACCGCATAGGCGGGTCTTCCGTGTGTGTGCATCGAAGCTTGCATCAAATGAAAGCCTTGGTCATCAGCATATGGGGGCAGTGTACCACTGAGGGGGAGGTCAGATTGTAAGTACCAGTGAGTCCCATAAAGGGGACTTGATTATACAAAGGTATGATGGGAGCGACTGGAGAGTTGGACTGCTTCAGTGCTCACATTTGCTTAAGTGAGCCCGGCAAGTCAGAGGACAAAGCCGAGTAAGCGAACGTTGTTACCAAGGAAGCTAAGGAGAACAGTATTGGCGCGAGCCCTGCAACAAGATGGTGGAGGCCATATATGAGAGTTGTAGTCTGTCTTTCCATCGACCAAGGAGGACTACTAGGAGGAAACAATGGTGTTGAAGCAGGTGGTCGAAAGGGATGAGGAAGCGATGACGAGTCTAGTGGGGCTCAGTTACCAAAAGCAAAGCGTCGGTTAGAAAGGAGGTGGACTCGGAGGAGCACCACAGTGCCGCAAAGGCGGATCTACCGATCGTGAATGAAGGGATGAAGATGCAAGGTAACGGATAGTAGGGCTATGGGCTTGGCAGCACCATGGTATCGCAGAGGCGGGACGTCCATGGAGTCATCGATCTCTTGCTCTCATGGAGGGAGAGCATTGGTCATAAAAGGGGCCGACGAGGTGGGGAATGCAAAGGCAAACTCCAAGTACCAAGATAGGACGGAAGGGCAGGGGCTAAGGAACTTCATAAGACCGGTGTCGATGGGCTTCTCATCAAGATAGCCGAAAGCGAGGGACTTCAGGTTGATGCAGGAGTGCTCAACCAAGGAACGAAGTAGGCAGTATGCAATATTGTACCTTTTCTACTCAGAGGAGTAGGCGACAAAGGTGATGGAGAAGACGGTACAATCCTAGAGGCAACCAGAACTATGCTTAGCTGATTTTGCCTAAGCCGTGCGGCATCTATGCGTGTCCATCTGCAAAGGTCAGTCTTCCCCGAGATCTCCTAAGGTCCCTTAGACTTACAAACGAGAAAATGGGCTAGAAGAAGTAATTCCAATGGGATCCACAAGCAACTGCTCAAGCAAACACATTAGAAAGCCAATACAAATTACACCCATGGACAATACAAAATCAGAAAGGTTGCACACAAAGGATAATGGTTCATTACAAACTGAAGTCCCCACAAGTGCTTACAAGACACACTCGTATTTACAAGCCAAAATCCACCACAAAGCAAACCAAACTAGGCTGCTAAGCCTACTGCAAGCCTGATACTTGTTGTACAAGGTATATACACAAACCGAAGGACACGAACAAACATGACATTTCATCGAACACCTTGTTTACATTGTTGTCTGTGACATTCTCCCCCACTTATTCCTTCGACGTCCTCGTCGAAGCCACTCTAGACACTACATCTTCTTGCATTTTGCTGAATCTTCTGCTTTGGCTGCAACACGCCCATTTAGCTCCCAACTGCTCTATGTCGCTGTTGTTGAGTAGTCGAACTCTGATACGCCATGTTGCTTCAACTCACCAATGACTGAATCTGGCGTGGGGTTGGCTGAGTTGTGCTGATCCTTGTTGGTTCTCGCGGATCCTTCTGATGAAGGGAAAGACCTGCCTTATTATGTGCCAGTATCGTAGTATACTCATGTTGCTTGAACTGGATGGATGCTTGTTGGAACTTTAACGAGCATCGTCTCGCAGACATTAAGGTTTTTAAGGTCCTTCCTCCATAATGTTTGCCCATTGATCCTTCTCCCATGTTTAGTTGTCACTTCCAAGTAGGTTTGCATCACTCCCGCTTTCAATTGGCATTCAATTGGAAAATTAGGCGGATAATCTACTTTCAGTAGTACTGATCACCAATGGTGAGGATTTGACAACTATTGTCTTCCATAAGCTCTCTTTAAAGTGTCATTGAACCTATACAGAGCTCCTCTGCTGGATAAGTAAGAGAACTGGGATACTCGATTTCACCTATTCTCTTAGTAGTTGAGAATGTAAGGTTACTTGGCTTCGCTCACCTCCTCAAGTTAAGAAAATTGAGGTACTCAGTTTTGCCCATTCTCTTGAGTTGAGAAGGCAAAGGTTACTCGATTTCACCTGCCTCCTCGAGTTTGTACTTCATGCGTTGAGCTGGTTACTAACATTCGCCCGCTCTTTGCTCATACTTCTGAAGCACTTGAAGTGTTTGCACTTCTTGCATTGAGTTAGCTACTGTGATTCGCCTTCTCACTGCCATTGAACTTCTGGAATGCAAGAATTTTTGCTCGAAAAGAGCAAAAAGTTTACTCCAACTTCGAGTCCCCCAACTTGGAGTAAGTCTTTGATACTTCTGGTCGCCTTTGGGATTATACCGTCTTCTCCATCACCTTTGTCGCCTACTCCTCTGAGTAGAAAAGGTATAGTACCGTGTACTGCCTACTTCATTCCTTGGTCGAGCACTCCTGCATCAACCCAAAGTCCCTCGCTTTCGGCTATCTTAATGAGAAGCTCATCGACACTGGTCTTATGAAGTTCCTTGGCCCCTGCCCTTTCACCCTGTCTTAGTACTTGGAGTTTGCCTTTGCATTCTCCACCTCCTCGGCCCCTTTTACGACCAATGCTCTCCCTCCATGAGAGCAAGGGATCGATGACTCCATGGAAGTCCTTCCTTTATGGTACCATGGTGCTGCCAAGCCCATAGCCCTACTATCCATTACCTTGCATCTTCATCCCTTCCTTCGCGATCGGTAGATCCGCCTCTGCGGCACTGTGGTGCTCCTCCGAGTCCACCTCCTTTCTAACCGACGCTTTGCTTTTGGGTAGCTGAGCCCCACTGGACTCGTCATCGCTTCCTCGCCCCTTTCGACCACCTGCTTCAATACCACTGTGTCCTCCTAGCAGTCCTCCTTGGTTGATGGAAAGACAGACTACAACTCTCATGTATGGCCTCAACCATCTTGTTGCAGGGCTCGCACCAATTCTGTTCTTCTTAGCTTCCTTGGTAATAACATTCGCTTATTCGGCTTTGTCCTCTGACTTTCCAAGCTCCCTTAAGCGAATGTGAGCTCTGAAGCAGTCCAACTCTCCAGTCGCTCCAATCATACATTTGTATAATCAAGTCCCCTCCATGGGACTCACTGGTACTTGCAATCTGACTTCTCCCTCGACGGTACACAGTCCTCATATGCTGATGACCAAGGCTTTCATCTGATGCAAGCTTCGATGTGCACACACGGAAGACCCGCCTATGCGGTACCATGGCATTCACTCCAAGTTTACCCCTTGAATCCATAACCCTTCTTGCCATTGCATTGTTCACCAAAGTGGAGCTCCCAGCAGCTCCTGATCATTCACATTATATCATCCCCCTCCATGGGACTCATGGGTACTTGCACTTAGACTTCTTCCTCGGTGGTATACAGCCCCCATATGCTGATGACTAAGGGTTTCATCCAATGCAAGCTCCGATGTACACATGAAGACCCACCTCTACGGTACCACGACATTCACTCCTTGAATCCATAGCCCTTCTTCTTGTTGTATCGTACACTAAAGTGGAGCTCCCAACAGCAACTCTTGCTCTATTACCCATCTTGATATACATCTCGCCTTTCGCTAATCTCCTAGGTCTTGCCAGAACCTGCAATGAAATTACAAATATGATAAGTACTCCCGGTATCCAATACCCATGTGTTATCATGAAAATCTGACAAGTGGAAACTACTCATGAATATACCTAAAGCTTCTCCAAGCTTATGTTTCGCCTTATCTACAAGGCAGTCCTTACAGTTCCTTTTCCAATACCTGTCTTAGCCGTAGTGACAGCACTGTCATTTGTCATTTGCCAAGTCTTTCTTGGTAATTTTTGTCTTGATCTTTTTTTGCCCTTGTCCTTCTTAAGGGTCTTACTGGCCTTCCTTTTCTTCTTGGTCTTACCAATACAGAGAACTGTCTTCTCTTTCTTGATGCCACTCTTAGCTTTCCTTAACATATTGAGGAGCTTAGGGAGAGTCACCTCAAACTTGTTCATATTAAAGTTAATAGAACTATGAAAAAGAATCTTGTAGGGAGTGAAGTATAAGATCAACACATAGGTTATCTTCTAGAACTATTTATATACTTAACAAAGCGAATGATCTCATCCTCGCTTGTCCTTTCCTCGGCGTGGGCACAATCATGTTAAGGACATATATGATTTTCTCCTCTGTGAGGGTAATTCTCAAATTACGAAGTCAATCTGTGTAGTTTGGACTAGTGAGGCGATTGGCATCAAGTATGCCATATAGGGGGTTTGCATGCAACAAACAAGATCTAGCATAAATTAATAACATGCATATTTTATAGAAAACTAATTAAGATATGGACTTCTATCTTAATATACTCCCCTATTTTCCTAGTGAATCATGTGACACCCTCGGCACATCAAACGAAAGTCTCTAGTAGACTCCTAGTGGGGATTGGGATCCAATCGACGTCTTAGTGCATCCTCGAATGACTCGATCAATTACACTAAGCCCGAAAGGTAGACAATGCTTACCAATCATAACTCCTTATGATTCCTTTCATATTCGACCTCAGAATAATCATGGTCTCGACTGCTCGGCCAACCATGAAGTTCAGTCATCACCATCGTTACAAGATGAGTTTGATTCGATAATATGCTCTCGACTGCTCGACCAAGTCATTCCATGTCATCAGGTCATCGGTGACATCTCTATATCATAGGCAAGAACTCGATCATGTAGATAGGTGAGCCTCGAGTGACTTGACCAACTCAACCTATGTCTAGTTCAATTTCTTACTATAACGATGGAAGGCCATGTGGGTCAATATTATTATCTCACGCTCACTAACTTAATATTATCGTAGGGGGGTTTTTATTTTGTATCGATCTCCTAACATGTCATGTCACACACACACCTATTTAATATATATTTACATTACATGCAAATATATATATATATATATATATATATATATATATATATATATATATATATATATGATATGTGTATAACACATATCACATATGCAAGCCACACTGGATGATTATGAGCCGTCATCGAATATGATTAAGCCCGAGCCAACATGGTGCATCTCCATGTCATGTGATCATTGATCTCATCATCATCGATTCCATCAGATCCTCATCGCATCATCATGCATCGTGATCTCCTACCACGACATCGTGGGTCCTGCTACCACCTTCATACTCCCGTTGTGCCTCTTCGTATAATTACAAGCATGCAGGCCCGACAATAAACGAGAAAAATGATGGCTCGCAAACCTCAATAATAATAATAATCACATATACACACATCACATCACATAGCCCGTGATCATCCATCCACATCATACATCACATGTACATATCATCATATACGATTACTATATAATAAATAATTAATTAAACTATTTAATTAATTATTTTTTGGAAATCAGGACATGCTAGGAATTTTTAAAATTGTAAAGGGTATTTTCATAATTCTAGAAAAGGACAGACCTTGAAATTTCCAAAAAGTTAAGGGGTTTTTCAGAATTTTGTAGAGGACAGAACCTGAAATTTCTCAAATTTTGAGGGGCAGTATCCTCCTTTACCGATAAGAAACCCTAAGCCCTTTCTGCCCTCTTCCAACAATCGTCGCCGCTGGCTACATTTGCCCATGGGCGACCGTAACCGCGGGCGGGCGCTGGTACCCCCAACAGGCAGGCGGGCGCCGTTGCCCTTGTGCGGCACCCCAGCGCGTGGGCCAACATCGTGCCTGCAAACGCCACCCCTGAAGGTGGCGGCCATGCCCACGAGTGGTCGTCCCTTGAGGGCTGGCTTAGAGCGGCTGCCCCTTGTGGCTTGGCCATGGGCGGTTGCCCATTGCGACATGGTCGCGGGTAATTGTCCCTTGCGTCCTAGCTACAGGTGGTCGCCCATGCTAGCGACCCTGGCTGCAGCCAGCCACCCTTGTAAGCAACCTAGTCGTAGGTGGCCACTCCTGCAGGGGCCCTAGCCAAGAGCAATTGCCCCTACAAGCGACCTACCCGCAGGTGGCGGCCCCTCTCCTCGTTGCAATCACTGTGACAACGCAGCAAGAACGCGTAGAATAGTTTAACGTGATTCAATCTCATCACATGCAGTTTAAAACCAATCTTTCGCATGAACAACCTTGGCTCTAATACCACTGTTGGGAAACCAAGCAGAAGCATCACATGCGCTGCACAAGATCAAAATAAAATAGGTTTTCCACACAGATCAAGTCGTCGTGCAAAAGATTGGGTCACGAGAAAGCCACAAAACCAAAAAACTGTATCGTGTGAGAGATTGTTTACCTAGGGAGATCGTATATCTCTATTTTTCCAGATCTGAATGGAGAGAATGAAGGAGGTCAAGCGTCCTCCTCTCTAACGTTATCCACATGATGGATCGCTGCAGCGATACTCCTCCAATCGCAATCCCAGGTCATGCAACTCTTGCTCAAAGGGAGGGAGGAGAATAGGAGGGGGGCAGACAAAGATGCAGCC
The DNA here is from genome assembly GCA_029747655.1 of Ensete ventricosum. Lineage (NCBI taxonomy): Eukaryota > Viridiplantae > Streptophyta > Magnoliopsida > Zingiberales > Musaceae > Ensete > Ensete ventricosum. Next base: position 19,557,617 of record JAQQAF010000009.1, read on the forward strand.
TATCATTTATGTGTCTCCCCTCCTATTTATAGAGGGCCACCATAAACCCTAGTGGTCCTGCCTTATTGGATATTGGATCTCTATTCAATTACCTATTAACCTTACATTATTGGATCTCTATCCAATAATCCCCTTTGACCTCTAATTAGCCCTCATAAAAGGAGCCCAGGTCTCATCTAATGAGAATATGGGCTAATTGTCTATCCAATCTTCTATTAGTTGAACCATCCACCATATGTATGTGACCCTCTAGTCCCGATACTGAATTGGTCGTGAGTCGCTCCCATCAGAACTCTTAATATAGTGAATTATTATCCCCATAATAATTCATTCGACTCATCGACTATAGACGTACTAGGCTACTACACCATAATCCCCAGACAGTATAGGGGGATCAAATCCATCGGACTTGTTTGTCCACAGTTATCGTATATCTATAATCCCTCATCCAACTAATATCCTAGAGACTGTATATTGGACATAGTACTGTCGGGCCATATATAGAATCCCTCTGAGTCTCACTCTAATCAGATTCTCCCGGAGAACTTCTCTCTCAATCCGAATGACCCTTGCTAGGGATTTATCTGAGTAAGCACATATGGTATATTCCTCTCATGATACCGAGAGTGGATGATCCTTTATTGACATTCAATTGCCTTAGTAAGGTTGGCTACCAATCCCGATAATCGGTTGTACCAGATCTGGAACTTTCCAAACCTGTAAGTCTGGCGTCAAAGAAAGGAGTACTCAAACAAGACATCCTTGGTGTCTCAAGTCTGAGAACCAGATACACAACTGAGATTGTGGGATCATTGTCTGACATTAGGTATCATTAACCATACAGTATTTCATAAGCGGATCAGTCAGTGAACTTATTCTCCAATGAGCACATGTACTATATCCTTAGTGTCTCCACACAAGTGGCTATGAGACCAGCCGCCTCCATTATATGGATGGGTATATAATACATCGGTCTATCCGGTTATCTCGATATCCCTCTCGAGTAACCTATGACCGGGATTATTTGGGATATCTGTTTGAAGGTGAATCGATCTCATTATAATGACATCATCATGATCCAATTTCTGTTACATAGAACCAAGGACATCACAACATATATATATATATATACAATAAATAATATAATGTGATAATATGCCAATAATAATCATAAGCAAAAAAGATCACTTGGCGTGTCACATATGTCATCACTATGTGATTAACTTCAGTAGAGAGAGTCCAGATAAATTGTGTAGGTTGCTCAGATCCATTTTTGGACTAAAATAAGCTTTATGAAGTTGGAACATAAGATTTGATGAGATGATCAAACTTATGACTTCGTTAAGAATGAAGATGAGCATGGTGTGTACAACAAGTGGGAGTACTATCACCTTCTTGGTATTGTATGTGGATGATATCCTAATTATTGGGAATGATGTATAAATGCGTTCCACAATAAAGGCTTGGCTATCCAGAAACTTATTCATGGAGGACTTAGGGGAAGCATCATATATTTTGGGGATTCAGATCTATAGAGATAAATCCAAGAGGATACTTGGTTTGTCCTAGTTCAGGTAGATAGATTTTATTGTCAAAAGGTTAGGCATGGAGAATTCCAAAAGATGTCTCATGCCGATGAGACATGGAATATCACTTTCTAGGAGTATGTCCCCAAAGACTCCTAAAGAAATGGCAAATATGGATAGAATACCCTATGCCTCAATGATAGGGTCTATCATGTATGATATGCTATTTACTAGGCCTGATATAGCGCATACTCTGAGTGTCACTAGCAGGTATAAAGCAGATCCAGGTTTGAAACACTGGGAGGCAGTAAAGTGTATTTTTAAGTACTTGAGAAGGACTAAGGATCTTTTGTTATGATCAATTGGCACGGGGGTGGGGGGGGGTTTGAATTAGTGCAAGAGTGAAATAGTGCTCATTTAAGAACTTTCTTTTGTAAAGTAGAGAGTGAACAATGGAAGCTTTTCTTTATATTTTGACAAAACCAATTCAAAGCCGATTTGAGAGAAGTAGAGAGATTGAGGCTCGTATCTAAATAGAGAGTGATTAAGAGCAATCAAATGTAATAAGTAAAGTAATTAAAGCACACTTATACTGGTTCAGCCTCAATCGACCTACGTCCACTCCCCGAGTCCTCCTCCTTGAGGCACACCAGCGTCCACTATCGATCTCCTTTAGGTTAAGACCAAACCCTTACAACTTGAGCTTACAAGGGAGACAAAAATTTTACAACTCTTAGCTCACTCCCTTCCCCTTTTTTTTCTTACAATTCACACAAGTTTTTTATAGAATTTTAATCCCAAAATTTATGTATAAAATATAAAAAAAGCTTGAGGTATTTATAGGCCCCAAATGGCTTCAGAATTTAGAGCTAAAATTCAAACGTATCTAAAAAATCTGGGTACGGGCAGTTCACTCACCAACGCCGGTGGTGCAATCATCGAAAGCACCCTAAAAATAGGATACGGGCGGTTCAGCCATCGTCAGCCTCCTAAAAACCTGGCGACGGTGGTACAACTGTCGCTCACTAGCGGTTCAACTGTTGGAATTTTTGGAAAAGTGGTTCCCTCCACTTTTCAAATTCCAACTTGAACCTTATGTTGACCAATCCTGTGGTCAACCAATTGAGCTTAACCTGAGCTTAATCAATCCCTTTAGTGGACCTGGTTGCCTCTTTGAGTTGATTTGGATTCCTTCCAAATCACACTTAAATCGGACTCAAACTTAACTTATAACTTAAGGATTATAACCATACATGACCACCAAACTTAATGAACGACCTCACTCCCACAATCTGACAACCTCCGGCATTCCCTACGGTGAGTCTCACGATCTTCCTCCAACGATCTCCCTGCATGTTCCTAGCGAACTTCTGATGAGCTCCCACCGCATCATCCAAACTTTGGACCGATGCCTAAGCTTGATCCTGGGTCCATGTCTGGTCTGTAACTCCTTTCATCGTCATGGTTAAACTTGCACGATGCTAACTATAACTTAATTAATTACAATCATGACCAACAAATCCACTTGAAAACCTTCCCAACTCCCGACAAGCCTTTCGTCTACCCCCGACAATCTCCAGAGAATCTTGTTCTTCTTTTGACAAACTCCCTTACGCTATCCTGGCAAACTCCTGATACCCTCGGCGAGCTCCCGATGCACTCCAGGTGAGTTCCCAACTGCATCGTCCTCACTCTGGCCCGATGTCTGGACTTGACTTTGGCCAATCCTCTTATTGTAATCTATCATAGTTAATCCTGCATCAATAAACTCTAACAACCTTGTTAGATCAATAACTCATCAATTGATTTCATCATCAAAATCTGATATTCAACATCTTTTACTCGTATATGGAGAAGGTATCCTCTAGGTTAAGAGCTACACAGACTCGAGTTTTCAGTCCGACATTGATGATAGAAAGTCAAACTCAGGGTATGTTTTCACCCTGAATGGAGGTGCAGTAAGCTAGAAGAGTTCCAAGCAAGATACTACTACTAACTCCACTACAGAGGTGGAATACATTACTACAGCAAAAGCAGCATGGAAGGGGGTGTAGATGAGAAGTTCATCAGAGATTTAGGAGTCGTATCGAGCAACGTGGAGCCGATTCTCATATATAGCGACACCAATGGGGTGATAGCTCTAGCAAGAGAACCCAGGTCTCATCAGAATTATTCTGAGGAGGTTCCAACTGATTAGAGATATTATAGCCCGTAATGATATAGTAATGGAAAGAGTTTCATCCGAAGATAATATCATAGAACCACTAACAAAGTCGTTAGCTCATATTTTCTTTGAGCATCACAGGGGTCTGATGGGGATCATACATATAGGTAATTGGCTTTAGATCAAGTGGGAGATTGATGGTTACAAGTGCCCTATAATCCAATCACGTGAGTGATGGCACGTGTGACACGTTGTATAACTTTTTTTCATTATTATTTATTGGCATATTCTCATATTATATTATATTATTGAATATATATATATATATATATATATATTGTGTTGTCCTTGGTTCTGTGCAATGGGAATCGGATTGTGATGAGATTATGATAATGAGACCAATTCGTCTTTAAACATAGATCATAAACAATCTCGATCATAGGTTTCTCGAGAGGGACATCGAGACAACTGGATGGATCGGTGTATTGTATACCCGTCCATATGATGGACGTGGCTGGTCTTATAGCCACTTGTGTGGAGACACTAAGGATATATTACAAGTGCTCATTAAAGAATGAGTTCACTGATTGATCCATTTATGAAAAGTTATATGGTTAATAATACCTGATGTCAGACAGTGATTTTGTAGTCCCAGATATGTATCTAGTCCTTAGACTTGAGACACCTAGGATGTCTTGTTTGAGTATTCATTTCTTTGACATTGGATTTACAGATGTGGAAAGTTCCAGATCTTATACAATAGGTTATCGAGATTGGTAACTAACTTTACGAAGGCTATTGAGTGTCAATAGAAGATCATCCACTCTCAGTATCATGAGAGAAATATCTCGTATGCTCTCGCTTAGGTAAATCTCTGATCAGGTTGGTCGGATTAAGAGAGAATGAGTTCTCTAGGAAAATTCAATTAGAGTGAGATTTAGATGGATTTCGGATATGACCTGACAGTACCATGCCCAATATACAATATCTGGGATATTATATGGATGAGAGATTTTAAATATATGATAACGAGGACAAACAGGTCCAATAAATAAGGTCTCATGTACCTTCTTGGGACTATGGCGTAGTAGCCTAGTATGTCCATACTCGATGAGTCGAGTGAATTATTATGAGATAATAATTCGCTGAGTCAGAATGAGTTCTAACAAGTACGACTTATGGCCAGCATGGTATTGGGCCTAAAGAGTCACACACATATAGCAAATACTTCAACGAATAGACGATTAGATTTGAGTTATCCAATTAGCCCCTATTCTCATTAGATGATATATTACATTTATGGGCTCCTTGCATGAGGCCCAATTAGAAGCCAATAAAGATTATTGCATAGAGATTCAATAATTTAAGGTTATTGGCTAATTGAATAAAGAACCAATACCTACTAAGGTGTTAGGATCAATTGGCACTAAGAGAGAGGGGGGAGGTTTAAATAAAAACATTTCAGTTTAAGCATGATAAGAAGATCCAAAGCTTGTTGTTCAAATAAAGCAAGTGAATGATAAGAAGATTGATAAGTTACTTGCTTACTAATTACTTAAGAAAGAGCAAAAAAATCTGAAAGATAAGAAACGTCGTAAGTGAAATATTTACTTTCAAAGAGTAAACAAGATCGGAAGCGTTAATAAGGAAAGCAAAAGATGAACTCACAATTTTTATAGTGGTTCAGCCTCAACGACCTACATCCACTCCCGAGTCCTCCTTCTTAAGGCACACTAGCATCCACTATTGATCTTCTTTGGGTGAAGACCAAACCTTTACACTTTGCTTACAATAGAGACTTTGAGAAAATTTCTAACTCAAAGCTCTCTCCCTTCCCTTTTCTTTTTCTTATAAATCACACCCAATTTCTTTTTCACAGAGTTTAATTAGCCAAAAAGAGTTGTTATGAATGCAAGAATACTTGGGGTATTTATAGACCCCAAGTGGCTTCAGAAATTGGAGCAAAAAATCAAACATACCTGAAAAAATTGGGTATGGGCGATTTACCCATCGACTTCGGCGGCTTAGCCGCCCGAACACCAAGGTACGAGCGGTTTACCAACCGACCCTAGGCGGGTCAACCGCCCAAAGTACCCAGATTCCTAGTATGGGCGATTCAACCGACTAGCCTGGGCGGGTCAACCACCGCCAACTGCCCGAAAGCCTGGGCGGTGGTGGTACACTCGTCGTTCACCGGCGGTTTACCCGTCGAAATTTTTGTAAAAGTGGTTCCCTCTACTTTTCGAATTTTGGTTTGAACCTGATATTGACCAACCCTCTAATCAACCAATTGAGTTCAACTTGAGCTTTTAATTTTGTAGAGGTGATTATTGAGCTTTTAATCAAACCCCAATAGTGGACCCGGTTACCTTATTGAGTTGGTTTGGATTTCATCCAAATCCAACTCAATTAGGACTTAATTTTTAACTACGACTCAATGATACAACACTTATTGACCAATAAGCTAAATAAGTCCTAACTCCCACCAATCCGGCAGCCTCCAGCATTCTTGCGGCATGGATGTCTTCTGGTCTCTTCCGGTAATCTCCCGGGGTGTTCCCAGCGAGCTTTCTGATCCCTTCAACGAATCTCCTAGCGAACTTCGGCGAGATCCCATTGCATCATTCGAACCCAGCCCGATGCCCAAGCTTGATCTTAGCCCATCATCTGGTTGTAACTTCATTGCTCCTGTCATAGTTAGACCTGCAAATCTTTCACTAATACACATGTTAGATAAACACTCATCAATTGATCTCATCATCAAAATTCGAGATTCAACAATCTCCCCTTTTTTTATGATGACAATCAATTGATGACGGGAGTTAATCCTAACTCCCCCTAAATTCATGCCATGATAAAAAGGACTTAAATTCAAGTGAATTAAGGCAATCAATATTTCAAGCAAATCATATTTCAAGGATTATAATAAGACATATCAACAATAATTTGATTTTAAAGTTCATGTCATCAACGCATCAAGAATTATCATGAATTTCAAATATTTAAAAAAAATTTCTTAAGTTATTACAAAAGTCATCAACACCCATTTAATTACATAAGTCACCGGCATCCATTCAATTACATAAGTCATTAACATTGATTCAATTACATAAGTCATCAACGTCCATTTCTCCCCCTTTGTCATCAACAAAAAGTGAGAAGTAGGACTGAGAATTTTAGGCTTACGAGTTTTTGCTCCCCCTTTTTAAAATATAATATGATTCATAAAAAACTTTCTTCCTCTTGTAAAAAAGAAGGAAAGAAAACAAGGGAGGAGTTGCAAAAATATTATTAATAAGAGCTTTTAATTTTGTAGAGGTGAATTTCAAAAAGAAAATTTCAAAGATAAGCTCAAAAATCCAAGAAATCCAATAAGATTCAAGAGTTTCAGAGCTACTCATGTATTTTAAAATCATCTCATGTGAATTTCAAGCAAACATAGTAAATAAATTTGTAAAATAACAAAATCATCATCATGCAATTTTTTCTCCTTTTTGTGAATAATAAGATAAAAATCTCATGGGAACAATAAAATATTATCACAAAAATAGCTCATTCTCATGAAATCAAGTAATTTATATATTTTTCATGATTTAGCATTCTGAGTTCTCTTCTAAGAAAATAAAATTGTTCTTCATTTAAAGGTTTTGTAAAAATATCCGTTAATTGATGCTTAGTGTCAATAAATTTCAAAGAGATATCTTGACAATTTACTTGATCTCTTATAAAATGATGTCTAATATCAATATGTTGGGTTCTTGAATGTTGAATAGGATTTTTTGTTAGACATATAGCATTTGTATTATCACACTTTATAGGAATAGTTTTTAATTTTATTTCATAGTCTTCTAATGTGTTTTTCATCTAAATGACTTGGGCACAATATGCACTAGCTGTAATGTATTCTGCTTCCGCATTAGATAAAGCTACTGATTTTATTTCTTGGAAGTCCAAGAAACAAGTGCATGTCCCAAAAATTGACATATTCCTGTAGTGTTTTTTATATCTATTCTACATCTACCAAAATCAGCATCAGAATAGGCAATCAAGTCAAAGTTCTTTGATTTAGTATATCATAATCCTAGTTTAGATACTCCTTTCAAGTATCTAAAAATTTGTTTAACTGCTTTTAAATGAGAGAGTTTTGGGTTAGATTGATACCTTGCACATAATCCAACACTAAACATGATATCTGATCTTGTAGCAGTTAAGTATAATAAACTGCTAGTTATAGGTGCCCTGCAAGCCAATCACGTGAGTGATGGCACGTGTGACACACTCCGTAATCTTTTTTACTTATGATTAATATTGGTATATTCTCATATTATATTATTTGTTGTATATATATTATGATGTCCTTAGTTCTGTGCAATGGGAATCGAATCGTGATGAGATCACGATAATGAGATCGATTTACCTTTAAACACAGATCCTAAATAATCCCGGTCATAGGTTACTCAAGAGGGACATTGAGATAACCAGATAGATCGGTATACTATATACCCATCCATATGATGGAGGCGGCTCGGCTCATAGCCACTTGTGTGGAGACACTAAGGATATAGTACAGGTGCTCATTAGAGAATGAGTTCACTGATTGATCCGCTTATGAAATATTGTATGGTTAATGATACCTAATGTCAGACATTGATTCCATAGTCCCAGTTGTGTATCTGGTCCTTAGACTTGAGATACCAATGATGCCTTGTATGAGCACTCTTTTCTTTAACGTCAGACTTACAGGTTTGGAAAGTTCTAGATCTGATACAACTGGTTATCGGGATTGGTAGCCAACCTTACGAAGGTAATTGAGTGTCAATAAAGGATCATCCACTCTCGATATCACGAGAGGAATATCTCATATGTGCTTGCTCAGACAAATCTCTGGCCAGGGTCATTCGGATTGAGAGAGAATGAGTTCTCCGGTAGAATCTGAATAGAGCAAGACAAACTGATTCCGTATGTGACCTAACAATACTATATCCAATATATGATCTCTGGGATATTATTTGGATGAGGGATTATAGATACATGGTAACTATGGATAGACAGGTCTGACGGATTCAATCCCCCTGTACCGTTTGGGGACTATGGCGTAGTGGCCTAGTACGTCCATAGTCGATAAGTCGAGTGAATTATTATGAGGATAATAATTCACTATATCAGAAGGAGTTCTTATGGGAGTGACTCACGACCAGCTCGGTATCGGGCCTAGAGGGTCACACACATATGGTGGATGCTTCAGCGAATAGAGGATTGGATGAAGATCCAATTAGCCCCTATTCTCATTAGATGAGACCCTATGCTGATGGGCTCCTTGATTAAGGTCCAATTAGAGGCCTAAGGAGATTATTGGATAGAGATCCAATAATGCAAGGTTAGTGGGTTATTGGATGGAGATCTAATACCCACTAAGGCAAGAGCCTAGAGTTTTTGGTGGCTCTCTACAAATATGAGGGGAGACTCTTGGTTAATAGGCTGAAGCTTTAGCCACCACCTCATTTTCTCCTCCCTCCCTTTGAGCAAGAGTTGCAAGATCAGATTGGAGGAGTTTCGCTGCAGAAAACCATCATGTGGATACCTCTAAAGAGGAGGACGCGTGACCTCCTTCATCTTCTCCATCGGGATCTGGAATACAGGGATATATAATCTCCCTAGGTAAAATCAATCTCTCACACATCGTGGTTTTTCGGTTTTATGATTTTTCTCGCGACCCTAGTCTTTTGCATGACGATTTGATCTGCATGGGAAACCAGTTTTTATTTTGATTTTCGCTGCGTATGTGATGCACCCGCTGAGATTTCCCAACATAAACTTCCTATCATACCTCTATAAGTTTTTTTATCAATGTTTTCTCCTTCACTGTCTATGTCTAACTTCGTATATGTGCTCATGGGAGTGTTTAATGCTTTAGCATTTTCCATCCCAAATCATTTTATCAAGTTCAATGCGTACTTATCTTGAATAATAAAAATATCATCATCATGTTGTTTTATTTGTAATCCTAAGAAGAATGTTAACTCACCTATTAGACTCATTTCAAATTCTTGACTCATTTATTTAGCAAAAGACTCACATAAAGATTCATTTGTATATCCAAAAATGATATCATCAACATAAATTTGAATAACAAGTAAATTATTTTTAAAATATTTAAAAAATAATATGGTATCAATGTTACCTTTTAAAAATTTATTTAAAATGAGAAAAGAACTAAGTCTTTCATACCAAGCCCGAGTAGGTTATTTTAATCTACAGAGAGCTTTTGTAAGTTTGAAAACATGATTAGGAAGAAGATTATTTTCAAAGCCAGGGGGTTGTTCAACATACACTTCTTCGGAAATAAAACCATTTAGAAAAGTACTTTTAACATTCATTTGAAACAACTTAAAATTTTTAAAAGAAACAAAGGCAATGAGCATCTTTATGGCTTCAAGTCTAGCCACGGGAGCGAAGGTTTCATCATAATTGATTCTTTCTTGGTTGAAACCTTTGGCCACTAATCTAACATTGTTTCTAACCATGATACAATTTTCATCTTGCTTGTTTCTACCCATTTAGTACCAATCACTAAATGGTTATTAGCTCTAGGAACAAGCTCCCATACCTCATTTCTCTCAAATTGATTAAGCTCTTCATGGATTGCATTAACCCAATAATCATCTCTTAGGGCCTCATCAATACATGTTGGCTCCATTTGAGAAAGAAACACGGCATTAGCACAAAAATTTCTAAAAGAAGACTGAGTTTGAATTCCTTTCGATATTTCTCCTATTATAAACTCTTTAGGATGATCATTCACATACTTCCATTCCTTGGGTAAGGTATTGGAAGTAGATACATCCAAGTTACTTTTAGGAGTGTTATCTTTTAAATTCAAAGGATCAAAATCAATCTTCTTAAATTTGGAAAGCTCATTGAAAATAACATGAATAGATTCTTCTATTACTAATGTTCTTTTATTAAAAACATGTTAAGCTTTTGAAATAAAAGAATAACCTAGAAAAATGCCTTCATCGGATTTTGCATCAAATTTACCTAAAGTATCCTTTTCATTTAAAATAAAACATTTGCAACCAAATATTTTAAAATAAGAAATATTGGGCTTTTTACTATTCCATAATTTATAAGGAGTTTTAGTGAGTAATGGTTTTACTAGAACCCTATTTAAAATATTGCATGCCGTATTAACGGCTTCGGCCCAAAAATATTTGGGAAGACTATGTTCATTCAACATTATTCTAGCCATTTCTTATAAGCTCCTATTTTTTCTTTCTACTACTCCATTTTTTTGTGGATTTCATGGAGTAGAGAAGTTATGGATATATCCATTTGAATCACAAAAATTTTAAAAATTATTATTTTGAAATTCTCCACCATGATCACTTCGTATTGAAGAAATCATGCATCCTTTTTCATTTTGAATAACTTTATAAAATTTTATAAAACATTTAAATGTATTAATTTTATGTGCTAAGAAATAGGTCTAAGTATATCTACTAAAGTCATCCACTAAAACAAATGCATATTTGCTACCACCTAAACTTGTAATGTCAATTGGTTCAAATAGATCTATATGGATCAATTGAAGTGGTCTAGAGGTGCTAATTTGATTTTTCAACTTAAAGTTACTATTTATTTGTTTTCCTAATTGATAAGTGTCACGGACTTTGTCTTTAATAAACTTAAAATTAGGTAAACCTCTTAGTAGTTCCTTGATAGAGATTTGGTTTAAAAGTTTCATGCTAGCATGACCTAATCTTTTATGCCAAATCCAAGCATCATCATTCAAAGCAGAAAAATAAGTTTCATCACAAAATTTTTCAATATATATAGTGTATACATTGTTGTTTCTCAAGGCAATCAAGGATTTGTTTTTGTATGGCAATTCAATTATGCAAGCATTAGGTTAAAATTTAACCACATATCCTTTATCACATAATTGACTAATGTTAAGCAAGTTATGTTTCAAGCCATCAACTAACAATACATCTTCAATCAAGAGGTTTGATGTGCTACCTATTGTTCTTTTTCCAATGATTTTACCCTTGTTGTTATCTCCGAATGTAACAACTCCTTCACTTAAGCTAATGAGCTTAGAAAAATAAGATGGATCTCCGGTCATATGCCTTGAGCATCCACTATCAAGATACCATTTGATGCTCCTAGCTTTAGTTTGGAGACAAACCTACAAGAAGGATATATTTAATTTAGGCACCCATTTTATATTGGGTCCTCCATAAAGAACTCTTTCTTTATTTTCTAATTGATTTTTATTGTATAAGGTTTTCTTTGGAACCCATACTAGTTGATGTTGACTACATTTTCTAAATAGGCATTTGTTTACCTTGTGTCCTAATTTACCACAAAAATTACACATGATTCTTGGTGGCATGTTTAATATAGGTCCTCTTACAAACATGATTGACTTCCGTTGGACATTACCAACAAAGCCTATGCCATTTTTTCTATTAATATAACCCTTATTTGTAAGGATCATATTTAGGGATTTGTTCTCTATTTCAAATTTTTCTAGTGTGGTTTTAAGCATAATATTCTCTTCTTTAACATTATCTAGCAAATCATATTAGAACATGATTTATGTGAAACTAATGAATCATGCATTTCGTCATGTCTTTTTAACTAACAAATCATGATCAACTTTAAGCAATTTAAAAGACTTGCTAAGTTTCTAAACTCATTGAATAAATCATGAAACATATTTAATAATTCTGAAAAAGAAATATTTAAAGGCTCATTAACCTCATCTTCGATCGCCATTAAGACATAGTTTTTTTTGGTAAGTGATTAAGACATAGTTAGCCACTTCTTGTTTAGAGTTGTCTTCCTCATCTGAATAGCTTGATTCATCCAAGTAGTCGAAAGTGATTTCTTTTTTAGTGTTGGCTTCTTCTTCAAATGTGGACATTCATTCTTGAAATGTTCCGATTTTTTGCATTCATAGCAAATGACATTATCCTTCTTCAGTTCTTTTTTATTTTTATAGTTCATATTCTTTTTTATAAATTTTTTAAATTCTATTGATAACAAAGCAATATCATGGTCCTCATCACTCAAGGAGTCATTTATTATTCAAAGTGCCGCATCCTTCCTGTTCTTTGAAAGGGGTTCATCAAGCTTATCATAAGCTTTACAATTTAGTTCATATGTCATAAGAAAGTCAATCAATTCTTCAAGAGGCAAGTTATTTAAGTATTTGGCCTCTTGAATAGTGGTTACTTTAGGATCCCAATTTTTAGGTAAAGATCTCAAAATCTTACTAACTAATTCAAAATTTGAAAAATATTTTTTAAGTGCTTTTAAGCCATTGACGACATCCGTGAAACGGGTGTATATGTCTCCAATGGACTCACTGAGTTTCATTCGAAACAACTCATAGTTATAAACTAAAATATTTATCTTGGATTCTTTTACTCTACTAGTCCCCTCGTATGTGATTTCTAGAGTGTGCCAAATATCAAAGGTTGATTCATAAATGGAAACATGATTAAACTCATCCTTATCAAGAGCACAAAATAAGGCATTTATAGCCTTGGCATTTAAAGAAAAATTCTTCTTTTCCAAATCATTTAGTTCATTCATTGGCTTAGAAGATTTTTCAAATCCATTCTTAGCAATACTCCGTAGATCAAGGTCCAAAGAGATAAGAAAAATATGCATCCTTGTCTTTCAATCCGTCCCATTGAACATGAGAGGACGTGAGATGGAATGTCCCTCATTCATGCCAAAATAAGTCATTTACTCAAGTGGGTGTTAATCCAAAGAGTAAGTACCTTGCTCTGATGCCAATTGTTAGGATCAATTGGCACTAAGGGGGGGGGGGTTGAATTAGTACAAGTATAAATTTTTCGCTTTAAACATATACATTTCGATTTAAGCATGATAGGAAGATCTGAAGCTTGTTGTTCAAATAAAGCAAGTGAATGATAAGAAGATTGCTAAGTTACTTGCTTACTAATTACTTAAGAAAGAGCAAGGAAATTTAAAAAATAAGAAATGTCGTAAGTGAAATATTTGCTTTCAAAAAGTAAACAAGATAAGAAGCATTAATAAGGAAAGCAAAAGATGAACTCGCAATTTTTATAGTGGTTCGACGCCAACAGCCTACGTCCACTCTCGAGTCCTCCTTCTTGAGGCACACCGGCATCCATTATCGATCTTCTTTAGATGAAGACCAAACCCTTACACTTTGCTTACAAGGGAGACTTTGAGAAAATTTTTAACTCTAAGCTCTCTCCCTTCCCTTTTCTTTTTCTTACAAATCACACCCAATTTCTTTTTCACATAGTTTAATTGCCCAAAAAAAATTGTTGTGAATGTAAGAATACATTGGGTATTTATAGACCCCAAGTGGCTTTAGAAATTGGAGCCAAAAATTAAACATACTTGGAAAAACCGGGTACAAGCAGTTTAGCCACCGACCTGGGCAGCTCAGCCGCCCGAACACCAGGGTATGGTCGGTTTACCCACCAGCCCTGGGCGAGTCAACTGCCCGAAGTACCTAGATTCCTGGGTATGGGCGGTTCAATGGCCCATCATAGGTGGGTCAGCCGCTATCAGTCGCCCAAAAGCCTGGGCGGCGGAAGTTCACCCGTCGCTCACCGGCGGTTTACCCACCGAAATTTCTGCAAAAGTGGTTCCCTCCACTTTTCGAATTTCGGATTGAACCTGATGTTGATCAACCCTCTGGTCAACCAATTGAGCTCAACTTGAGCTTAATCAAACCCCAATAGTGGACCCGGTTACCTTATTGAGTTGATTTAGATTTCATCCAAATCCAACTCAGTTATTACTCAATTTCTAACGATGACTCAATGATTACAACACTTAATGACCAACAAGCTAAACAAGACCTAACTCCTGCCAATCCGACAGCCTCCGACATTCTTATAACGAGTCTTCTGGTCTTCTTCCGACGATCTCTGGGTGTGTTCCCAGTGAGCGTCCCAATCCCTTCGGCGAATCTCCTAGCAAACTTCGGCGAGATCCCACTGCATTATCTGAACCCGGCCTGATGCCCAAGCTTGATCTTGGCCCATCATATGATTGTAACTTCATTGCTCCTGTCATAGTTATACCTACAAATCTTCCTCTAACACACACGCTAGATAAACACTCGTCAATTGATCTCATTATCAAAATCCAAGATTCAACATAAGGCAGGATTCATTAGGGTTATATGGATGGCTCTCTATAAATAGGATGGGAAGTACATAGATGATAGACTGCACCTTTGGCCACCCCCTCTTATTTTTCTCCCTCCCTCTGCGCAAGAGTTATGAGACTTGGGGCTGTGCTTGGAGGAGTATCACTGTAGCGATCCATCATGTGGATATCGCTAGATAGGACACTTGACCTCCTTCATCCTCTCCATCCAGATTTGGAAAAATAAGAATATGTGATCTCCCAAGGTAAAGAATCTCTCACATGATATAGTCTTTCAGTTTTGTGGCTTTTTCTCGCACCAATATTTTGTACGATGATTTTGATCTACATGGTAAACTAGTTTTGTTTTGATCTTCTGCTGCGTATGTGATGCTCCCGTTAAGGTTTCCCACCAACAGTTACACCTATATTTATAGAGTTCCACCTAAGAGTCCCTCAAGACTTGGACTCTTCCACCCTAGAGTCCCTTAGGAATTGGACTCCTAATTAAATAATAAATTTTAAATAAACTCATAACTAACTCCTATTGGACTAACAAACTCAGGAATATAACTCAAAGACATGAATCAAAAGTTCAAAATTTTATGAGTTCCTAAAAATTCCTCCCTCCTTCAAATTAGTCTTGTCTTCAAGACTAAGCAACGTCAAACTCTGGGACCTTCCTTTTTAGCACTTTAGTCATATGATATCTGCGGTGTATCACAACCCGCTGATCAAATAAGTAGGGTCTCCACTTTGTGATAGTGTAAGCAATGGGCCAACCTTCCGATGTAGAAGTTATTGCAGTCTTCTAAAGAACCCTCTCTATCTGATGGATAATGATAATTGTGACCTTGCTTTTACATCTTCCCTTAAGGATCACCTGCTTTCCACTGATAAAAAATTTCATAATTAGTTTTTAAAAAAATTCATGAGATATCACCCAGGGTTGATAACCATTCAATTCCAAGCAATACTTCGAAGTCTTATAATGGTATCAAAAAGAAATTCACTAGCAATTCTTGGCTTTGTATAATCAGTTTGATCTTCGATCATCCATCGGTGATCTTTACTTCACTTATTGTCCATAAAATTATTAGTGCTACTAGTATCAATCAAAACAATAACAGGTTGATGTTTCAAAATTTCTCTAATTTTCATAGTTTGCAGGTTACAGTAGTCGGTTAATGCATACAGAGTATGTATAATAGTTCCAACATCTTCATCATAATCCACACCTTCATGATCGGAGTTTACATTGTGAGCTTATGGTTCCATCTCAATTGGTTCAATCATCAGAAGGTGCCATTGTTTGCATCGGTGCTCCTTACTCCACTGTTCATCACAATGTCAACACAAACTTTTCATTGATCTTTCCTTGAGTTATTCTTGAGTTAGTCTTCGGGTGTTAGGGTTTTATTTAGGAATAGATGGAGCGGGTAGCTTACTAATCATCTATTTGTTGTCACTTCTATTTTGCATATACTCCTTTTGATTTTTACCTCTTACACACATGCAAATTAGATCTCAGCTGTCATAGTGTGGGGTTGGCGAGCCTTATTCACACCGGATATCTGACTAAGGCCTTCGATGAATGTACCCTTCAATTATTGTTCTGACTGGTTTCTGGCTTGATTTGACAATCATTAAATTGGCTCTGATATTTTAGTATTGTAGAGGTTTGACGGATTTTGACAAATTACCGTCAACATTCTCATACTCCGATGGTCCAAAGCGAACAAGAAGTCCTCTCTTGAATTGCTCCCACAAAAGAATCTCATGACAGGTTTTGTACTAGTTATACCATTGGATTGCATCATCATCTAATTGGATTGAAGTTATTTCCACCTTAGATTCTTCTAGAGTTCTGTGAAATTGAGAAAGAAAATTATGCCCTAGAGATCCAACTGGTCGAAACCCCATCGATCTTGGAAATTTCACCTTCAAGCATGGGTAATTAGTATCATGTTCTTCGTGCCCTTTTCTTGTATCCCCAGATCGGTTCAACGTAAGACTTGAACTTCCATCTTACCGAAACTTGCTAAAGCTCTCTAACATGCTCCTTTTGAAATTATTAAGTGTTTCCTACCGTCGGTTCTCAATTCTAATTTTCAAGGATTCTAGTTAGGCTTTCACTAGTTGTCGATAACCATTGCGTAGGACTATAGATCTGTAATACCTAATTCTTATTTCTGATATACTGTAAAGGAAGTGAGCGCTTATGGTAGTGAGAGATTGCTGTTGTCGAGGTTGTGGGCGAAAGGGATTGATGTGGCTGCATGGTCAGCAGAGGAGATGGTGATGGTTGTCACGTTGTTTGGAAGTAGTGGCTATCGGCACGGTTGGGAGGCAGCTGCAAAGGAGGAAGCAGTGCACTGGAGGAAGAGAAGATCGAGGGAGGCTGTGGAATTGGATGTAGTCGGCGACAGAGGAGGAAGCAGCGTTGGAAACAGAGGAGGGACATGGCATGGTTGGAGTGGAAAGCGCTGGCAGTGTTAGCGTCATTGTGGTTGCCCTTTCCGGTTCGATCACCAGCAAATGGAATGGGGGATGGTGGCCGCTTGGCTAGGAAGCAATGGTTGGTGGCACGGTTGGGTGGCGGCGACAGAGGCGGAAACATCGACGGCTAGAAAGCAACGATGCTTGCTACACACCAAAAGGGACACCTCTCCATCTTCCTTTCGCGCTCGGTGGTTGATGACGGATGGAAGCGACAGTGGCGACTTGGGCTAGGGCAATCATCCGGCTGGAGGGGAAGCAGTAGCGATTGGGATGTGCACTGGAAGGCATGTTGCTGGAAGATGATGCCGGCAACGCCATCTCCGACAAAGACACGACTAAGGAGGAAGATGGCGGTAGAGAAAGTAGGAAGAAGGGATCGGCGCTGGTGACAGAGGAATTGGAAGAAGGGATCGACGCTGGCTGAGGAGGAAGATGACAATAGAGGAAGCCGAACGAAATTATCAGCACTGGCTACGGGGTCTGCGTGAAGGACAACGATGGTGGCGTGGCTGGGAAGCAGGGAAAGAGACGATCGCTCGACTAGGAGGAAGTGTCGAGGATCACGGTTGGAGGGGGGAGGCGCTGGCTGTAGACAGTAGAGGAGGTGGGCGATGGTGGCTAGGAGATTGCAGCGAAGGGAGGGTGCTAGCGGCGTCGCCGCTCGCTACGGTCGCTGAGAGGCGATCACGCAGCTACAGTCGTGTTCCCCTGCCTGCCGACGAGGGGTGGTCAGCAGCGACGGTCCCTTCCTTGCTCGGTCACCAACGAGCAGGATGGGGTGCTCAACGCCAACTATTGCTTGAGGATGTCGTGCGAGGGTCGCTACATGGCCACGAGGAGTTCCACACATAGGAGATGGAATGTGGGCGGATGCAGGGTGAGGAGGGCGTGGGCTACAGGTGGTAGATGAGGGAGATGGCAGAGGCAGCGACGACAACAGAGGAGGGAGATGGCGACGTCAGCTAGAGGAAGAAGGAACGCGCTGGTGCAACGACGGCAGAGGAGGGAGATAGCAGCACGACCGATGGCTGCAACTGTAGTGGCAGGTTTACGCGAGGTGACTCCAAGATCTAAGAGGAGTTGCAGCGGAGATCTATAATTGGATCACAATGAAAACGTTAAGAATTACTATTCTGATACCAGACGATAAGAATTACTAGGGTTATACACATAAAATATAGATAAGGGGCTCAATAATCACTTCGAGGGTAGATTGGTCTCCAAAGGTTTATATTTTATTGATGATAAAGGAGCAGTTGCAACCATATTTATATAGGTTCACCCAATATTCCCTCAGGATTTAGACTCTTCCACCCCAAAGTTCCTTAGGACTTAGACTCTTAATTAAATAATAAATTTTAAATAAACTCCTACCTGACTCCTACTGGACTAACAAACTCACAGAAATATAACTCAAAAACATGATTCTGAAGTTCAAAAATTTATAGATTCCTAACAAGAGATCACGTCGGACAACCCTTGGTGCTAGTCTGGCATGTAGAGTCGCCAATCACCTGAAGACACACAGATGATCCAACCTTCGGAGAAGGGACCTTGTAGCTTAGAGGATTTTAATCCATTTACTTAGTTGTCCCAAGCCAAATACCCAACAATGGAATGATCTCTTAGTAGACAGTCTACACCACGTCACCTCGTCAAGTCTCCTATGTCAGCTAGGGAGAGGCACCGAGATGAGCCTACACCTTCACAACGAATCAATCGGGCTAACTCGTCAATCGATGATACCTATGATACCATCAATCTCTTTAATTATTTTATATATTGTTCATGGTGTCTCTTCATGTTTATTTGAATTTGTGAGGTGTTTATTAGTATTATGTGAATTTGAGGGAAGTGGTGTATGTAGTTTGATATGGAAAGTGTTAAAAAAAGCTGAATGAAGAGGTTAGATGGATTTATTATTATTAATTTAAACCTAAGTATTTTGGGTCAGTAGTTCAACCTCAACAAAATTAATAAATTAACTATCTTACTATGCCACGTGAGAAATGATGCCCAAGTCCAACCTAATATTAGACATAATAAGAGTTTAGCATGAAAGAGTAATTAGTAGATAGGACTAGAGGGGTACATCATAATAAAAAGTCACATGAGCTTGTAATACTCTAGTCTAATGCCACATCAATAGAAGATAAATATTTGAGTTAATGAAAATATTATCGTCAGTAACTTGGAGTTACTGTTGAACTGGACCTTACATGCACAGCTCAACTCTAAGCTGCGTTAGACACTGACAAGGATAACAAACCTCTACATGGTAGAGATTGTAATACCTCAATTTAATCTCACATTAAAGGAGGATGAAGAATTAAATGAATATAATATCCCATTTTTAGTTTCACATCCAAAGTTGATAAAGAATTAAATGTTGATTTGTATGCTATTATAACAATTCACTCGAGAATAGCCATGTTATTTTCTAGACCCGATAACTTAATTTATCTAAAAAGCTTGTATGGTTGCAGTCTAAGAATCAGATAGAAATACTGATAGAAATAGTGGGTGAAAAATCAAATGAATTTAGATAGAAATAGCGTTCAATGTAATTTATTCAAATATAATTTATTCGACATCAATGTAGCTTATATCATTTGAGTTAAAAAAGACTGATTTTTTTCAAAACTAAAATTGTTTTCACTAATGTCAACATATTAAGAGCTTAAATCACACTATATTAGATTTTTTTTATAAAATAGCCCCTTACTATATGGATTTGAAACCTAAAAACTCCTTTTATATTCGTGTATCAAGTTTGAAAATAAATCCTAAATTTGAGTGAGTAAAGAATTAGTGGAACTGAATTCAAGTCAAAAATATCAAGTCTAGAATATTAATTCAAAAAATCTAAATTCATTAGATTCTTGAATGATAATTGGTAGATTTGGGGTTCTTTTCGAAGCTTATGATTGTAATATTTTTCACTAATTTCATAAGCATGAAAAGTTAAAATTATATTAAATTTGACCTCATTTCATGGAATCAAGCCTAAAAATTCTTTCTATATGCTTGTGTGAAGTTTTAGAATGCATTTTTTATGAATTCGTTTTAAGTGATATTAATTTTAAATATGGGGTTAGAAATCAATTCATAAAGTGGCCAGTAAATTCAATTTAATCAATTCAGAGAATTCATTTCTTAAACGCAACTTAATGAACACCATTTGACTGGTAACTGTGAAGGAAAATACTACGCCTTGCTCATTAAGATCAGATACACCAATTGAATTGTACAAGAGTTAAAAAGGTTTCTAATAACAAAAAGCTATTATAAATTAACACAAAAATAGAATATAAAAATTTTTGCGTTACAAGACCTGCGTTACATTTGACAAACTTTGCAATTCGAGTCATCCCGTATTACACAGCAGAAGTCGATTGCTGATTTGTCATGCCAAACAAATTGTCAAATAACTTTGGGGCCATAGACGGAAGAAGCATTGGCACTGGAGCCATGAAATTGACAATCTTTTCATGTACATGATACCTGAAATAGAAATCATCAGCAGAAACTAAGAAGAAAGATATCTAAGAATACCAATTTTAAATTATTAGTTACCTTATTTTTCGACTCTTTGAAGCACGACGGTCAACGACCTTTCGTTTCTTAGGCTGTAACTTTCTCAGAGCATAAAAAGCCATATCTGGAAGTGATTTGGGAAGAAAGAGGGCATGACAGAAAAGAGTCAATACTATCCTAGCATAAAAATGCTTTCCAAAGGTCTAAATCTAAATACAAAGAATATATACTTCACAGGTGAAGAGAATGGTCTATAAACAGGTATCAGCTGACGTATTAAATACAGTACTACTAACCAGATGATGTAAGATTAGACTCCAAAAATTCTTTCAGAAGTTGTGAATAGAATTCAGAGTCATCAAGTAGCTCTGGATCGCCATCTGTGCTTCCATCTTGAACATTGCCCTAAGTAAATTCAACACAGTAGCACGATGAAGTGTGGATTCCGCAAACATGCAAGACTTTTGGCAAAGCAAATCCTATTTGTAGTTTAAATAAGATGCTAAATATCTGAACAAAATATACCATGAACAGTAAATCTTGAAAATTACAGATTGCAATTTTCCAGCATAAAAACCTAAGCGAATCAAGGGCCTACTGAAGTCAATAACTTTGTTTATTTATGTTCCATTTTAAGTGCTTCAATCCTAGAACAGTTCTTTTCTGTTACTTGTAACATACCCGACGGATTCAATGAACAAGGAAATCAACAAATCAAGATGTCATCTAAGTCTGAACAACAAAATGAACGCATTGACATAAATAGGATAAGTTTAAAACCTCTTCCTTTATGGTCTCAGATTCAGACACCTCGGGTACCTGAATAACATAGCATCAGGACTAGAACCATTTTTATAATTTCCATATTGAATATACAGACTTGACCCAGCCCACTTTGTTAGATGTAGAAACTTACTTTTCCAAATATGCCAACAGAAGATCTACTTAATTGCATCCTCCTAATCATTCTGCTTGGATCTCTCATGTAACCAGCTACTTGTTCACTAATGTTCTGCAGTCACAGATGGCAAAAGAACATAGTGAGGAAAGAGAAAATTGAACTTAAATTCAAAGAAAAAGTTCTTTAAAGAAAGTCAAAAACGTCATTAGTGTCTCAACATCACCTGATTAAATGCCTGCAATTTGCCTCTAAATGCAGCTGCACCACTAGTGACTTGTGTCTTCCGATGCCATTTGTCTATTGAGCCATTTCTAAATCGTGCTATTCTGAAACAAAAATAATAGTGAAGTAAACTTTATACAAATGCAAGGTCAAATTAACACTAAGTTATGAACAACGGAAGCATGATACTGTAACTCTGATAATTAGACAGAAAATATACTCTATTGGACTTAAATGCAATATTTGTTTCTAAGACACGCATCACATTATAATTTACTGTGGTATTCACAAGAGATCACATTAACATTTACATCAGCAAAACCAAATGCTAAAGATACTTCCCACACATTAAAAATTAGGAAGATCCTAAAATTAAGAAAACAAGTATCCGACTAGATAAGACTCAGTAAGACAATAACAACAAAGTTTGCCTGCACTAACCAGACAATGGTTTCGTAAAACTAAGAAAAGAGTGCAACATCTTAAACCCCATAATTTGTTGAAATCCAATTGTCATTTCTGGGTAATCCAGAACAAACAGTTCTGATCTTAAAGAATGCATATGCAGCTGCCAATCTGGACTTGCAAATCAAGGTCATTGTTCAGAATCTAATCAATGAATGTTCTACCATAAGATCCCACTATTTGGGTACATAATCCAATATATTGATCTTTTCCCGCTACTGGTAGCTGACAAGGGAAATAATAATCAAACTAAGAGCCAACAGATCTTTCAACTACTACTAATGAAGTTCTCTTACATCTCTCTCTCTCTCTCCCCCCGCCCCCCCCCCCCCCCCCCCCCCCCCCCCCCTCCCTCCTACCAAGTCTAATTGACTTCTTACACTTTGTTGATATATATTTATAGGTCCTTTTTAAACATGCCTGTACCATCTTAAAGATTTTACCATATTTCATCCTTGACCAAAAAGATCCTTAACTGTTCACCAATATAAATATTTCGCATGGATCTTTGATGTTAAACCCCATTCCACTTCAACATTTTAATATCACCAAAATTAGCTTTTTTATATTCTTTCCTTGAATACCAAACATTATGCAAGATTCAGATAATCTAACCATGTCAAAAAATTTCTTTTGATTTATAGCACACAATACAATCATTGAATGCCTCTAATGCTCTTCTCCACTTCAACCATTATGATTCAACTAAATGAACAATTCATTAATCATTTTCTTATGTTCAGCTAAAGATGGTCAAAATAACTAAGACCTTCACCTCTTGGGATTATTTGCACCATTACATTAACTGTAATTTAAATTTGTCTCAGATATTGCCAAAGCAACACTTAAAATACTCGATTCTAAATACTAATCCTACTTAATTGGAAACTTATTTTCTAAAATTTGTCACCATAACTTAGATTTACAATGAATCCTAACTAGATTTTTATCAATGAAAAAAATATTATTAGATGCACTATGAAATCAATCTTGACCAAGGTTTGACTTACCGATCCATACTGGTGTACCGAGTTTATCTCGTTACCAGTACGGTACTGGTACCATGTGCACGATATATTAAAATATAATATAATTTTTTATAATATAATATTATATAATATTAAATATATTAAAATATTAATAAGAAAAAGAAAAGGGGCAACGTCGCCTTGACCTTTCTCCCACCGCGCGGGAAGACGTTCCGTCTCCTCGCGCGGGAGAAAAAGTGCCCGCGACCCGCGGGCGGTGACGGCACGCTGGCGACCCGCGGGCAACGACGACGTGCCAGCGAGGATGGCGCGGGGAAATAGGCACTCCTCTTTTCTTTTTTTCTTCTATTCCTCTTCTTCCCTTTTTCTCCCTCAATCGATCGTCGATGGTCGAAATCGACCGCCGACGATCGATTTTTGGCGAAACCGCCCGATAGCGGGTGGTCCGCGTACCGACAACCTGACGGAATGGTATGTACCCGCCCATACCGAGCGGTATAGGTCGAAATTACAAACTTTGATCTTGACTGAGCTTAGTAAAACCCACCCTTTACTAATAATAGAAAGATAAGAACTTAAAGTTGGTTATTCATGCTAATGAAAGGGAACTCATTGGACACACCAATTACTCTTAATATAATTGACAATAAAAGATATGTATGATGGAGTTGTTAATGAACTCTAATAAACTTGTGGTAAGTGAACATGAACCATATGCAAGTCTTTCCTCTTCCTTATTTATATTTCCATTGTCTTAATACAGAAATAGCATAATGGTTGATCATGCATAAAGCCAAACAAATTTTTGAAAAATAATAGTCTTATATCTCAATCGTCACTACACCCACTTCCAAAATTTCATACTACACCTTATTAGCTTAATTGCACGATGACTTTTCAACATTGAATATCTCATTTGTGTATGTTATTTGCTGGTGATATTGTTTTACTTGATGAGAGCCTGTAATTAATTATAAACTTGAACTATGGAAACAATCCTTAGAATCTAAAAGTTTTAAATTAAGTAGAACTAAAACTGAATATATGAAATGCAATCTTAGTAATACTATGAATAGATAGGAGAATATAGTTAAGTTTGATAGACAAGAAGTTTTTTTAAATAAAAAATTTTGGTATCTTGGATCAATTATTCAATAAGATGGCGAGAACGATGAAGATACTATTCATAGAGTAAAAACATGATAGTTGAAATAAGGGCATTAGGAGTCTTGTGTGATTACCAAATACATTTGAGATTAAAATGAAAATTTTATAAGACAATTGTGAAACCATAATGCTTTATTGATTCAAGTGTTGGGCAATCAAAAGACAACATATATAAGAAGTTTCTGTTGCTGAGATTAATGTATGGAGTTACTAGAAAAGATAAGAAAAGAAATATTTCTATTTGTGAACAACTAGGTAATCGTTTCAATCAAGGTTCGCAACCTCGTACCATACTGACATATCAATCAACTGTCGGTACATTATGTATCGAGCTATACCGAGCGTACCGACATATGATACGCTAAGGTACCAAGCTATACGGACCGTACTGATCCTCTATCGGACTAGTACGTATCGAGCATACCGCCTGGTATGGGGTCTTACCGCTCGGTAAGGCAATCCTTGCGATACGTATTGGAAAGATTGGTTTTAATAGAGGATAAGATAAGAAAGAATTGTTTAAGATGTTATGAACATACGCTTGGAGACCTACAAATGTGGTAATTAGAAAAGATGAAATAATTAACATTAGTGATACAAGAAGTAGAGGAAGACCTAAAAAGACTTTAACATAAATTATAAATAAAAATTCAAGTATTCTAAACTTAACTAAACATATTACTTTTTATATATCTCAATAACAACAAAAGATTCATGTAGACAATCGTAAATAGACTTATGAGTTTGTTGTTGTTGTTGTTATTGTTGTTGAATATCTCATTTGTTCTATGTATTGATTTTAAAAGTTTCTCTAATCAAGATATGCTTTAGTTTCCAAATTTTATGAAAGAAACTAGATACCCAGAGCTCCCATATACTTTTTGAAGTCCTCCAAACTAGAGAAGAGGTACCGTCAAATTTTTAAATCTATCTTTATCTCAAGTATCCTAAAAATATATGGTTTTTAATTATATTACTATCTTTGATCTCCAAAGCTGAGTAGTCTATAAAAATAGTAGTAGCTTCTTTTCCTTGCTTTCAATATCATTATAAGCACACTTTCTAGTTTCATATTTATCCTTTACTAACCTAACCCAAGTTCCTATATCTTTTTTTAACTTTTGCAAGTCTATAAATGTTATTAGTTCTAAACTTCCAATAAATCTTATTAATTATATTTTTACAAATCAATAAAACCCATAAAATTATTCTCACAATTCTGTTTTATGACTTACATTTACTTATAAGTTCCTTAGTAATGTTTTTCACTATTATATATCTTTCGAAATTCTTCTCACTTTAAGTTTTACCAATTTATAGGATATCTTTTTCTAGTAATTTATGTTAATGTTATAAGAGATATATATTCACTAATATTAGAATTGTAGGGAACATGTCCAATGAATTTCCTATGACTGTAAGGCTACATCAAGAATCATCATTATATCCTTATCCTTTTGCATTCATAATAAACAAACTTATTAGTTACATATAGAAAATTATTTTAGTCAGGATTTGCGATTTCGAATCGTACCACTCGACCGATCTGCCCATGAACCGATATGCAGACCACCCATGAACCAGTACACGAACCGCTCGATAGATAAGCCCGAAACAGGTCGATAACGATCGATTTCGATCGTGACCGTCCGCTACCGGGTAGTATCAACCTAGCTATAGTGGGGGAAGAAGAAGGCAAGAAGCATCGAGAAGGAAAAAGAAAAAGAAGGCATTCGAAGAAAAGGGAGAATCGGGAGAACCTCATCGTGTCCCGATCCGGCGCCGCCCTCCCTTGACGATCCCGATCCTGGAGGTAATAGCGAGGCGATAGGTAGAGTAGTGGAAGAGGCAGTCTCCTTCATCGCCTCATATGCGATTCTACGACTTCTTCGTAGCGTTCTTCGCCGAAGGTCGAAGACATCTACAGCCTACGACGCGTTCTTCACCGAAGGATAGAGACGTCTGCAACCTTCGCCACGTTCTTCGCTGACGACCTACGACGTCTTCGTCGAACGTCACTGATAAGGAGATAGAGACCGCATTCTTCTCTTCGTCTGAGGCGACGAGGAGAAGAGGAGCAGGAGACATCGCCGAGGCAACATACGCCTCCTTTTTAGATTTTTTATATTATTTTTCTATTTTTATATTATATTATATTATATATATATACATACCGCTCGATATACCCTAATGTACCGCTCGATACACCCGTACTATACCATTCCAAGCAAAGCTCGATACATCGATACAGTACGAAATTTCAATCCCAGATTTTAGTTGATAAGAATATAAATAAAATTAATTCTTAAATTAAATTATAGAAATAATACGTGAAAATTAAAGGTTTTAACACTACGAGTAGACATGAGGATATATTTAAGTTGGATGATTCCATTATTCAACAAGATGAAGATATCGATAAAGATGTTTTTTTGTAATGTAATAACTCAATGATTAAAGTAAAGAGGGGCATCATGGATTTTGTGTGATCACTTAACACCTTTAGATTAAAAGAAAAATCTTACAAGAAAGTTGTTAGTAAGGTTTTCCATACCAATCTGTATCGACGTACCGAGTTCATCTCGATACGGTACGATACCCGTACCGAGCGATACGTATAATGCATACCACTCGGTATATTATAATATAATTTATTATATATAATATAATATAATATTAATATAATATAAATTAAAAAAAAACAAAGGCGACGTTGCCTTCTTCTCCCTGCGCGGGGAGATGTTTCGTCTCCCTATGCAAGGAGAAGAATCGCCCACGAGCGCCAGATTGCACGGGCGCTTCGGGGAAGAGCAGCGCACGGGGAACAGGTTTCTCCCTCTTCTTCTCCCACTTCTTTCTCCCTTAATCGATCGCCGACGGTCGAAATCAATCGCCGACATGTCACGGTTTAGCTGATTTTGCCTAAGCCGTGCGGCACCCTTGTGTATCCGTCCACAAAGGTCAGCCTCCCCGAAACCTCCTAGGGTCCCTTAGGACCTATAAAAGAGAAAATGGGTCAGAAGAAGCATTTCCCACAGGATACACAAGCAACTGCTTTAACAAACACTTTATATAGCCAATACAAATTACAACTATAGACTTTACAAGTTCTGACCGGTTGCACACAAAGGATAATGATCTATTACAGACCAAATTCCCCATAAGTGCCTACATGATACAACTCCGATTTACAAGTCGAAACCGGCCACAAAAGCTAACCAAACGAGGGCTGCCAAGCCTACTGCAAGCCCGCTACTTGCTGTATAAAGAATGTACAAAAACCGAAGGACACAGACAAACATGAAGTAGGGGAGAATGTCACAGACAAAAATATAAACAAGGTGTTTGATGTAATACTCATGTTTGTCTATGTCCTTCGGTTTTTGTTGAATCTTTAATCTTCTGCTTTGGCTACCACACGCCCCTTGACTCACAGCTGCTCTCTGCTGCTATTGTTGAGTAGTCGAACTCTGATCCGCCATGCTGCTTCAACTCGCCAATAACTGACTCTTGTGTGGGGTTAGCTGAGCTGTGTTGATCCTTGTTGATTTCTGCAGATCCTTCAGGTGAAGAAGACCTTCCTTGTTATGCGCCAGTATCGCAATGATCTCATGTTGCTTGAACTGGGTGGATGTCTGTTGGAGCTTTAACGAGCATCACCTTACAGACTTTGAAGTTTTTGAGGTCCTTCATAAAATTTGTCCATCAATTCTTCTTCAACCTAGTTGTCACTTCCAAGTAGGTTCGCATCACTTGCACTTTCGATTAACATTCTGTTGGAAAATGAAGCAGACAATCTACTCTCAGTAGCACTGATCACCATTGGTGAGGATTTGACAACTCATCTTCCATTAGATTTCTTTGAAGGGTCTTGGAACTTTTGTAGAGCTCCTCTGCTGGATAAATAAGAGAATCAGGGTACTAAGTTTCGCCCATTCTCTTTTGAATTGAGAAGGCAAGGGTTACTTGATTTCGCCCGCCTCCTCGAGGTATGAGAACTGGGGTACTTGGTTTCGCCCACTCTCTTGAGTTGAGAAGGCAAAGGTTACTTGATTTCTCTGCCTCCTCAAGGTTGTACTTCATGCATCGAGCTGGTTACTAGCATTTCGCCTGCTCTTTGCTCACACTTCCGAAGCACTTGAAGCGTTTGCACTCCTTACGTTGAGTTAGCTATTGTAATTCGCCTTCCCACTGTCATCGAACTTCTGGAATGCAAGAAGTTTTGCCCGAAAAGAGCAAAGAAAAAAGTTTACCCCAACTTGGAGTAAGTCTTTGATAGTTCTGGTCGCCTCTGGGATTGTACCGTCTTCTCCATCTCTTTGTCGCCTACTCCTCTGAGTAGAAAATGTACAGTACCGCGTACTGCCTACTTCGTTCCTCGGTCGAGCACTCCTACATCAACTCGAAGTCCCTTACTTTCAGCTATCTTGATGAGAAGCACGCCGACACCGGTCTTATGAAGTTCCTTGGCCTCTGCCCTTCTGCCCTGCCTTGGTACTTAGAGTTTGCCTCTGCATTCTCCACCTTCTCGGCCCCTTTTATGACCAACGCTCTCCCTCCATGAGAGCAAGGGATCGATAACTCCACGAAAGTCCCGCCTCTGCGGTACCATGACACTGCCAGCTCATGGCCCTACTATCTGTTGCCTTGCATCTGCGTCCCTTTCTTCGCGCTCGATAGGTCCGCCTCTCCGGCACTCCTCCGAGTCCACCTCCTTTCTAACCGATGCTTTGCTTTTGGGTAGTTAAGCCCCTCTGGACTCGTCGTCGTTTCCTCGCCCCTTCCGACCACCTGCTTCAACACCTCTGTGTTCTCCAAGCAGTTTTCCTTGGTCGATGGAAAGACAGATTGCAACTCTCATGCATGGCCTCCGCCATCTTATTGCAGGGCTCACGCCAATTCTGTTCTCCTTAGCTTCCTTGGTAGCAACGTTCGCTTACTCAGCCTTGTCCTCTAACTTGTCGGGCTCCCTTAAGCGAATATAAGCACTAGAGCAATCCAACTCTCCAGTCGCTCTGATCATACCTCTATATGATCAAGTCCCCCCCCCCCCCATTGGGACTCACTAGTACTTGCACTTAGAATTCTCCCTCGGTGGTACACAGCCCCCATATGCTGATAACCAAGGCTTTCATCTGATGCAAGATTCAATGCACACACAAGGAAGACCCTCCGCTGCGGTACTATGGCATTCACTCCTTGAATCTATAGCCCTTCTTTCTGGTGTATTGTTCATCGAAATGGAGCTCCCAGTAGCTCCTGATCATACCTCTGCATGATCGCGTCCCTCACGGGACATCTCCACATGTGTTGTATTGCCGCGAACTATTCCACCACGATCCGCTGCACCATGTCACCTCCTGATGACATCTCCATTGCATTCAGATTCTTATGTGATGAACTCAGCCTACAATCTCTCCATATATGGCCTCTGCCAGCACATTGTAGGGCCTTCGTCATCTCCAATTTTTGTTCGCTCCCTTGGCAATTCACCTTCGCCCACCCATTCTATCGCCTAGTAGCAGTCGAAGTCCCCAGACTTTGCCAAAATTGGCGCACCATTGTCTGGATTCTGGGCCTCTTTCTCCCACCAGCACAATCTCCGATATGCACCACTTCCTTCATGACAACTCGAATAGCAACACTGTGGCATATTCTTCAAGAGTACCTACCTCTGCATCCTCTTGCCCCGTGCTAAGACCTTTTGATTCCAACTTCGCCTCTGCAAGTTAAATCACCTTAGTTCCTCCGTCAAATGCATCTCTGAGGTAAGGTGCATATGCCTCGAAGCTCCCTTCATTTTTGGCACCATGCAAAATGAGTCTGCCCCATCATGATAAAGAACCCATGGAACGACATGATCTCACTCTTGCCTCTACAAGAGTTCATGCCCTTGACCTCTGTCCAAGGAAAGCTTCATGCCTCCGCTCCATGTTTCATCCTCTATGTCGACTCCCTTCATGCGGCTTGGATACTTCACCAAGTTCCACCTAAGTTGCTCCGCCTCTCGATTTACATTGAGTTAATGGTGGCTCTCATGCCCACCATTCCACGGGTCAGTCCTCCGTTGAGTTTGATTTCTACATCGACTCTAAATGTGCCTTCGTATGATGTTGACATGGTCGCTCCCCCACTTGATCTCACAATGCATCCACCAATGCATTATCTCATTCGAGATCATGCAACGACTCTTTGCTGCTCGCTCGATCCGTTGAGCTTTGTGGAGATATTATCTTGAGGTACTCCTCAACATGTGCGGTCCGCTGCATATGATTATCCGTCTAGAGAACCAGGACCTATCCCTCCTGAATATCTGTCATGTTGGAGCAACATTTCTCTTTGCATTCTTCCCACTGGAAGTTTCGAAGACTATCATCCCCTTTGGACTACTCTGTCTTGCTGAACAATTTGTGCCTTGTTCTGCCCCCGCAAATGCACTTGCTAGATTGTAACTCTTGGCCAATACAGTCCCCACTACACCCTTTAAGGTCTAGCAACGTGCTGAACTTATTGCACACTTCAGCTTCCTACGGACGTATCCTTTTCATGCTGAAGAGAAAGTTTTGATGCTCCATGGCATCGAGTTTCAATCGCCTTGGGATGGCCACGAACACTCCATCATCCGCATACATGCCCCTGCATGAGTACCGAATTCTTTGAGTTAGCAATTCCCCTTACCTCTGTGAGCTTTGCGTAACTCTTCCAGTCGTTGAGCAATACATCCCACTTTGCACGGTCTCATCTTTTACCAAGCGCCCCGCTTGCCTTGAGCACCATCTAGTTTGGTTGCCAACGTCGAGCCGTAGCTCGAACTCAGCCATCCCAACCTTTGTGCGCTGCGCATTCTTCTTAGCTTGCTTATCCTCATGGTGCCTCTCACGCAAAAGATTGATCATTCCTCTGAATGCCAAACCTGGATGCCCGTTCCTGTGAGCGACTCCTTTCCCTACATCCCAATGTCCGTTTCACCCAAACGATTGCACGTGTTGGCTGCCCTCCACACAGCCCAGCTAGGTCCCCCACGTTTGTATGGCAAGTGTTTTTTATTGTGCTTATCCCGCTCTGATACCAAAAAATATCACGGGCTTAACTGATTTTGCCTAAGCCGTGCGGCACCCTTGTATGTCCGTCCACAAAGGTCAGCCTCCCCGAAACCTCCTAGGGTCCCTTAGGACCTATAAAAGAGAAAATGGGTCAGAAGAAGCATTTCCCACGGGATACACAAACAACTGCTTTGATAAACACTTTATATAACCAATACAAATTACAACTATGGACTTTACAAGTTCTGAACGGTTGCACACAAAGGATAATGGTTCATTACAGACCGAAGTCCCCACAAGTGCCTACATGACACAACTCCCATTTACAAGCCGAAACTAGCCACAAAAACTAACCAAACGAGGGCTGTCAAGCCTACTACAAGCCCGCTACTTGCTGTACAAAGAATGTACAAAAACCAAAGGACACGGACAAACATGAGCATTACATCAAACACCTTGTTTATATTTTTGTCCGTGACAGACAGTCGATTTCGGCGGTATCGCCCGGTAGCGGGCGGTCCACGTACTAATCAACGAGTGGACGGGTACGTACCACCTGGTACAGGACCTTACTGCTCGATAAGGCAAATCTTGGTTGTTAGTCCAACAATGTTTTTGAGATATGAATGTTGAACAATTAAGGGAAAGTATAAAATTATGAGAATATTTAGACGAATGTGTGGAATTACTACGAAAAATTTTAAAAATATTTACATTCCTATAAAAAGATTGGGTGTACCTTCAATAAAAAATAAAGTAGATAATATGAACATGAGCTAAGAAGGTCATAATTTGAAGAGGTGAGGCAATTAGTATTAGTTGTATGAGATGTAGAAACCTAAGAAGACCTTACAAATAACTATAAATATAAATCTAAATGCTTTTAATTTAAGTAAAGATATTGCTTCTCACAATATAATCAACCCTAAATAGTTATGGACATTATACTTTGTTGTTGTGCCCCATTGTAGTAATTTCTTTTTGAACTTTACTACAAACCACCAAGTCTCCCTTGATGCAATAATCTTATATTTTATTTCTTCAAGAACCATACTTGCCGCTATATTAAGTACATCAATAATCTAAGTGGTTATCAGAGTGTACATTATATTAATATTGTTGCCTATAAGTTCTAACATTTTAAATCCATCGCCCTTAGCCTTATTAGTTATCATCCTCCTTGTCCCTCCACCGCCCCTTCCTCTTCTCCCTCTTTTAATACCTTCACAACACACCAGTATGTACTAGTGTATCAACACATGGTACACTGGTACTGACTGGTATGTACTGATCCAACCGAATCACTGAAACAGGTTTGATACCTGAATCGGCGATCCTTGATTGAAATCTTGAAGGTTTCCAGCTCATTCCAAGGATGAACATTTAAATATATACACAAGGACCCAGACCAAGCATTTCTTTGTTAAACACGTCACATTCAAATCAGCAAAAGTTAAAAAATTTATATTGTATACTTAATGACTTGACACATCCAAACTATAAAAACTTCTACACCAACCTGAGTACTCACTAATACCATCTGAGTACTCATCACTAATATTTCAATTTTCTTTCCCAAAACCACACCTAAATGCATTAGTCTTATCATCTAAGCTCAAAAATTATCTGCAGAAAATTACACTATGAATCTAGCAAGTAATTTTTATCCAACTTAGTTAGAGTAAGACTAGATCAATTGTAAAATATCTCCAGTTAAATGACATTTTAACAACATACCTAGAATGCATATCAATTATTTGCAACCACTCATCACCATTATCTTCCTTCACCTTGCCAAAGGAATCCTCACTCTTAGAAGACTCAATGTTGTTACCTTCATTAATTAAAGCATATCAACATCAAGTAATGGTGTAACAATTCTGAGAATTTCAAACTACTCGTCATGAGAAGCATGCAAACAAAGACAAGAGCACACATGTGAATGGAAATGAAGCAAAAGGCTAAAATATCCAAAGAGTAACTACAAAAATGAAATGGCATAAATGGGAATAAAAGAGGAGAGTTCAAGCTACAGTTTGTTCTCAGACAACCATAGATAACAAGGATGCCATGATGAAATAGATAACTAATGTTTTCTATAATTGTGGTTTTAGTCCAAAATATAAAGGACCTATGAGAGGCATCAAAACATCTCAACACAGCAATGGTAAAATGTAATACGTAGATTTCATAAATTAATTGCAAAGGTGATCTTGAATATTGTGATTGGCACAAAAGAACCCAGAATCCAAACCATGAGTTTAAGTTGCAAAGGCAGTTACAGGAATCTGAGAGATTGTCTACTCTTGGACTACTAGCACATAGTCCATAGGAATGATGGAGATCATCAGGCTTTGAAATTCACTGAGGCCTCCAAATAGGCCCATGTCAGCTAAGGTTGTCTTGAACAAGTATTCCTTTACTGATAGACATTTACAGGAACAACAGATTTTACCTAATTCTGCTATCAATACC
Organism: Ensete ventricosum; assembly: GCA_029747655.1. Lineage (NCBI taxonomy): Eukaryota > Viridiplantae > Streptophyta > Magnoliopsida > Zingiberales > Musaceae > Ensete > Ensete ventricosum. The sequence continues at coordinate 19,591,774 of JAQQAF010000009.1, forward strand.
ATGTTCACTACCTTCTAGATAAAGAGCAGATGAATGTTTTCAGGCCATGGTATATATGTACCTGGCATAGCTCTCAATCACCTCAAATTGTTAGTTATGTGACCACATAAGTCCTCGACTTTCAGTGAATGGCCCATATGCAGCTACCACAGTACAGCTAAAGCAAGTCATAGGTGACTAATTAAAGCAAAATCACTGATAAATGTTATATAGACATAATCAGCAGTTCAGGTATGCATTACAACATTTTCTATGCAGAAGATAATGTCTCCAATTTCTTTATGACTTTACCCAAAGAAGTTGTGAAGAAATGGAAAAGTTGCTCTTGATGCAATCTTAATGAAGGGTGTGTTACATGACAAGATACAACAAGAAGCATAAGTATCTAGATACATAGTATTACAAACCATACCAGTTAAACCCTGAAGAATAGAAGGGTTCTTCTCAAGTAAAGCCTGAAAATACCATAGACAACAAATAAAGAATGAAATACAAGGTACAAAAATCACAATGATATATAATCACAAAACTTTCATGAAAAAGCACCAGTATACCTCCTGCAACTCCAATATACTACCTAATGTCCGCTTAGAAGAATCTATAAGGTCAGTGTATGCTTGATCAACATCTTCATCTGAATTGCAATATAAGGACCTTACAGGTTCCTGATGGGTGCATCACTTGTTATTACCAGCATTATAAATGTGTAGGTCATTACATATGTTTGAATGTCAACTGACCAATTATCACATATGTTCCTTTAAGGTAGCATACCTGTGGAAGTTTGTTTGCAGCTGAGAATGTCTTTTGTAGTAAGAATCTCAACTCCAAAGTCTTGTCCCAAAGCACCTTCAGATGAAAATCACAGAGAGAATTAACTTACCAAAATTGACAGAAGTGTTGATTCAAAAAATGTCAATTGCAACATGTAATAAATCATGAGAAAACCAAACAAAATGATCTTTCCACCAATAATCTGAGAACCAGTGAAACCTATACAGCACTTATGAGCTCTACTGATTCTAAGAAAACAATTATGAGCTATTTAGACTCTTACAAAGAATCATAAACAAAATAGCTAAAACAACTGCATTGCCTGCAAAGTCATATTTAACTTCCAGATGTTGATAAGAATGATCTAAAATCAATATTAAGAAAATATATCTAATGTATTTAAAAATCCTTTTTAAGTAGAGCATAGCCCAATAGAATAAATTGAATAAAAAAAGGTATCCCTTTCCATGTTCATACAAACATGATAATGTGAAGCAGGACTGAAGGAGATACATTCCAGTAGTCAATTAGTACCTTCTGGTTCTTCATTGCTTGACCCTTTACAGCATCTTCATCCTTATGATGCTTCAAATTATTCAAAAGATTCCTACATTATGACGAGAGAGAGAGAACAATTATGTAGAAACAAAACAGATCAGCACCATTGTTTGGTTGAGACAAGAGATATATTGTATCATCCAAATAAGAAGATTGAACAAAGAATAAAATCTACTTGTAGACAAACAAAAATATCAAAGAAAAAAATGGGTATCAAATAAAATTGTCAACTAAGGAGACAACTATAAGAAATTCTAAGAACGACAATATTAGCAACACTGAGAAAACAAGAAGTCAGAAATAAACGAACTTCCGCCTTATAAACTGGCATTACTTCAGTTTATAAATTTCCATGTTTAAAAGAGAAAAACACCTTGCCGGCAAACTTATCAGATTTCAAAATAACTGGACATGCCTAATAATAGCACTAATTGTCAAAAACTAAGAGAAAACCTATAAAATGGCCATCAACAACTATCTTATTGGAAAATATGACAAATGAGAGCACCACTATTTGATTCTCATATATCACTCTTTTGTTTTTGTCTATACAACGTATTAATTCCATTATTATACATATCAGTTCACTATTGATGATGTAGTAGATTGTGAAAGATTATGTTACGCTTTCATCTTTTGATACTGCAAAATATTATGTAGTATCAGTGACCACATTATATTGTGATATCTTGATAATGCATAGTTCTCATAAAAATTTAGACAACTCCAATTAAATAACTGATGTTTGAAAAAAAAATTACTTGACATCTTTTCATATTATAAATTGTGATTTTAAATAAATGGTTTACTTCCTGCATCATAACATCTTCCATCCACTATTCACCATGAAGAACCTCTATCACTACATGCCTATTACAAGCAATTTACAACTAAAAATTAAGCTGATGTCTAATCCAAGAGAAAGATAAAACCAACATAACAATAACTTCTACTACTCAAAAAATAGTCAAGTTAGATTTAAGTTACCTATCAAAAGTTTCCATTGACACATCTTGGTGGTTAGCAAATTGTTGTGCGGTTGATAGGTACCAGGTGTGAGTTTTTCTAAGATCATCTTATACACAGCTTAATGTAATAGAAAGAAATTGGTTCTTTTTTCTAACAATCACCTGTCAAGAGACGATTGTACTCAAGTGTGTCCAAAATCATCTTCTTAACAATATATGGATTGGAGAAATTCAAGGTCAGCAAATGAATGTCAATGTGGTGCTCATATAAACTCCAAGATGATGCTATAACTCTGCCGAAGTAGCTCACTAACATCCTTTTGATCTGTCATGCAATCATCCAGACATGTTCTATTTCTTTTTTTCTTTGGAAAATAGAAGAAATAAGTGAACTAGAAGTGGCCAATCATGGTGACTATTCAACAATAAATATGGAACTCATTCCCAAATCAGAAGGAAATTTCAGGACATGGGCATTCATACTAGTTTCATTTATGTAACTAAGCAGCCTTGCATTCCTAGCACAGCCAAGAAGCCTCCTTGATACTTTTCAACTCGAACCTCACCATTGTCATGTCACTCTTACAATTCATCGAAAATCTGAAACAAACTCATGTTTTCACTGTTCAAAATTATTTTCACACAATATATTATAACCTTAGCAGACTAATGCCCAAAAGAATTTGCTGACTCGCTATCATCAGCACATCACATATTCATGTGCAGTGTTAGAAACCTATATTTTACATTACAAACTAGCATATCTCTAGCAAAGTATTACAATCACTAAGCAAAGTCATTTAGTTCTTTCTTTTAACAAAAAAGATAAACATATTCGGGCATCCAAACAATCTAAAAAAGTCCAGACATAATGAGTAAATAAAGGATCTTCCTAATTGTGGGACTCGGTTCTTCCTAATTTTTTCTAACTTATCAGTTACTACAAATTTTGAAAACTAAGATTAAAGAAAAAAAAGGTAGTATCAAAATACAATTTTCAACAAAATCTTGGTGATTAATTATTTAAGTTCGTTATACATAATTGAACGACAAATACATGCATCAAAGTGTGTGGTTCCATAGCATACGCATCAAACTGCTTCCTTAGTAAATGACAATAAAATATGCCCAATAGCACTTCTATCCTGCTCATTCCCCCTTTAAGAAAGCTAGCATCTACCTTTTTCTCCAGCTAGAAATATTTTGTGTGTTTTATCATTGAACTTTTGAATAGACTATCAGCATCTACATCTAGGCCATATTATTCATTTCAATCTTATTTTGGTCCAACTTGTTTACAACAATATCATCATAAATCCCATCTACAAAGCGTGATCATTGCTGCCAATCTGTATTTTTTGGCAGCAGCATAGCCACCTTCAGTTTAAATAAACATTTCTAACCATACCAAAAAATTTGGCACAATCCATTTTGAGTTCGATGAACAAGTATAATCAATTTACAGTTTCCAAGGTAGAAAACAGATTAGTGTGCCTAGTTTACAAAGCAAGCATTGCAAATACTTTTTCCATCAAAATCGCTGATAACAGTTTCTAAAGCAAAAGCTTTAAATGGGCATGTAATGCACAACTATCCACTCACTTATCTAAATAACCTACACAGCAATCAAGTTAATACTTACTGCTCCTCACTGCGAAGATTTTTGTATTGTTGCTCAAGTTCATCCATCTCAGCATCTATTTTCCTCCCATTTTGCTCAACATCGCTTCCTTCAATTTCATCCTCATCCTCCTGCTAGGCCACAATACAAAATACTCTTAAAAATCAAGCTACAACAAATAGGAAAAGAAAATCATTCCTTTAATTATTAGAACCAAGATTACCATTTCACTGTCTTGAAGGCTTTCTCCCTCTGATGCACTATCGTCCTCATCAGCAAAATCTTTTCTCTTTCTCTTGGAAACAAATTGCATCCCACTTTCAGAATCATTCTCGTTTTCTGCAGTATGTTGACTCTCAATATCAACACGTTTAGATGGCTTAGGAGCTGCTCCCATTATGAATTTGAGAATTTAGGTGAATCTAGAGTAACAAAAAGAAAAGAAAAGAAAAGAAAATTATCGTGGTTAATAATTATCAAGTTTGTATTCGTCAGTATTCTGAAACCAAATTAAGCAATAATAGTCAGACTATAAGGATAGAACTATAAACACATACAAAGTACAACTAAAAGATATGATATTTTTATGATATCAAAACGTATTAACCAGAATCCTTGAATTGCTAAACATGAAAATTTAACTTCAATAAATAATTGCAAACATAGACTAGGACATTTACGTGTATAGTACTCAAAGGGATTGCCTGAGTTGGATGGGAACCGGCCGAGCAATCCAATTTATCATTAAGAAACGGACATCTAGCTCACTTTTCTACCAAGGATCGTAGGATTGGATTGTAGAGGATGGGAGGAGAAGAGAAAAGAGAGGAAAGGAGAGGAGAAGAAACGAGAGAGGGAAGGAGACGGGAAAGAGGAAAGAACAGTACCAGCGACAGGAGGCGATTTGGCCTGCGAAAGCGGCAGCGGGAGGTAGCGGCTTGCGGCAACGGCCGAGAGGAGGTGGCTGGGCCAGCGATGCTGGCAGCGGCGAAAAAGCTAGGGCTTGCTCGTCGCTCGTCCCTTGGATTCCCCAGCAGGCGCCGCCTCCGCTTCTTCGTTCTGTAACCTTTTTGACTTTTGTGTTTTAAAGGGAACCATTGAGTCGACTCGGTTTTTGCTGAGGCGACTCGGACGAGTCAAAAGATTATACCGATTCGACTCGCGAGTCATCCCGAGTCCATTAGATTTACGTTTCAGAAGACGCGCTAGGCTTGATCTGGATCGTAAGATCGCACGATCCTACGGTCCAGATCGTGAATTCGATAACAAAACAGGGAAATTACAAGTAGATATTAGGAGCGAAGACCAAGAGTAGTTATTAGACAGTGCGAAAATTAGCTCGCATACAAAATTTGACTCGGATCTGAAACCCCAACTTGACTCGGGACCAAGTTTTTGAGCATGGATTAGTAAGCTTATTGGATTAAAACGAAGAAGGTAATAAATAGGATAGCTCTAAGTTGATTTTGACTCAATCACTTTAGTCACCTAGTTCATGAATTCCCGTAATGGTGATGAATTCTTGGAAATAACTAGGGCTCGAAGAAGAGGGGTTTATCAAAATTCATTAGCATAGTTTGTAATAATTATTAGAAATATTTATTTATATGATATGAAGAGAGATGTATTAAAACGCATAAGCTCGTATTATCAAAGAACGATAGAGTTAGCTCATATATATTGGATTTGACATAGTATCAACTACATTAATGGATATTATTAATGAAATATACTTTCAAATTCTGATTGATTTTCTAAAGCATAACTCATGCATTGGATATTATCAACTACATTAATGGTACCGAGCTAGTTCTGTAGTATTTAAACTCAACTTTAGCCAAAGAGGTCAACATCATAATGTTGGCAGAGATGCAAACACACACACTGGCAAATGATCATGCCAAACATTGGCCGTGCTCACAACAACTCCAAAACAGTAGAGCTGAACTTTACAGTTTCTGGACTGCAAACTCTCGGTATTCTCAGTTATAAATACTAAAGGCTCTTTGTTGAAAAAAGAAAAAGAGGAGCTTAAAAGAAACCATATCCAATTTATCAACATCAGGATTCCCAAATTAAACTGTGTATGTAAAAAGAAGAATAAAAGAAGAAGAAAAAAAAAAGAACTTGTTAATACTATCTTGGTGCAGCTTAACAACATAAGCTATTTTGGCGAACCGCAAATCTTTGTGTTGACTGTATCTTTAAGAACCAAATGCCCACAAGACAACGAATCCGGATCTTCGCTGCTCAGTTACAAATGGCGATCGATGTCAGAACAAGGATGACATACTACTTGAGGCGTAGCGTGAGTCACAAACTGGACGAACCAGGTCTATCTAGTACTTGAAACTTCCGGCCTCTCCGATGGTTTGCAAGGTTGGCCTCCAGTATCCATGCCTCGACACCCTGTTGTTGTTTTCACCATCAACGCTATCACTTCCACAGGTACGCACCACCTCCTCCGTCGTCTCCCCCTCTTCGGACGCCACCTGACAGCAAAGGGATGCATACGTATGAATACTCAAGTTGGCATTTGGAGACACCAAGTGTTTTTCTATGCAGTGTGACGAGGGAAGATGTGTGCCGCGTTGGTGTCAGGTGCAGAGGAAAAAGACGACATAAATTGAGGGATTTTTGTAAGGTAAATCGTCCAATTAAATTGCAGTGGCGGCCGTCTCCACATGTGAAAAAACCCACGTTCTTTACATTTATGATCTATTGTGCCTGCAAAAAAACGGCGGCGGGCGATGACAGAGGACAAGACCCGGAGAGAGTATTACCACGGACGAAGAATTCGCTTCGTCGCACTGCTTTCTGACCTCTCCCTTCTTCTTCGCCAGCAACTTGCTCAGCCTTACGCGCCTCTTGGATCCGAACTCTCTCAGAACGTCTGCAGTATATATATATATATATATATATATATATATGTGTGTGTGAGGAAAAGAAGCGGGTAGAGATCGAGAAATTGAAGGGGTAGGTAGAGCTAGCTGTCACTGGCCTTCGAAGCTGACGAGTCGGTAGAAATGGCCGACGAGGAGGGTGTCTTCTGGGCGGAGTAGCTTAAGGTACCTCACCGAGTTTCCGCCACCGCCGTTGTCGCCACGGCTACTGCGACGACGGTCGGAGGAGGAGGAGCGAGAATGGGTGACGGTGGTGATGACGGCGACGTAGTGGCCGGGGTTTGAGGCCATGACCTGGGTGGCGGAGAGGGGCCAGTAGGCCGTCTCCAGCCTCCCATCGGGGTGCTGGATCACTGCCGCTACCGAGTCCGATGCCTGGCAGTTCCCCATGGCCGATCAATGTCCCCCGAGGTTTTGGCGAGGGGAGACATATAAAGCGTTTGTTGGGCGGAGCAATTGGAAGAAACGTAAAAGAAAGAAAGAATAAAATGGTCAACGAGGAGGGTCCAACCGCATATTCTCGGCCTAACTAAACGACCCCACCACGAGGAGGAGGGCTTCAATCGACGCGTACGCGTCGTTTAACGCTGGTAAATATCACGACACGTTTAAAGCAGTAGCAACACCTCCTTTCTTTTGTTGACCGGCGTTCCGCTGCTGTTTCCTTGCGTAAAACAAACAGTGGTGGAAGAAGGGAAGCAAGAACAACAGTGTGACCTTGGTCTTGCCGTGTTGGATAATTGACTCGACCAACAAGGATCGCGCCATGGCCAAGTCCTTGTGCATCGGATCATGACGCAAGAATAATGCCTAACTAGTAAAGCAAGAACGTAATGGTGCAATTATTACGAGCCTCTCCGGGTTGGCCTTTTTAATTTGTTGTCTTCCTTGCGACAACTAAGACGAAGAAGCATACAGATTGGTCAATGAGGAGGAGGAGGAGGAGGAGTTCCGTGAGGTAGCAAAACTTGTCATGAAGCAGGTCAGGCCAGACCTCAGCACTTGCGCGGCTCAGTGCGGTGTGTTGGCGCAGTAATACTAAAATCTGGTGCAAAAGAAAGAGGACAACATACGTTGGCGCAGTAATACTAAAATAATCTCTAAAAATTAGATTAAAATAGTTTAAATAAATAAAACTTAAAATAACAAAATTAAAAAGAGAAATCGGAAAGCATGTAAGTACTATCCTAAGCATATTTCTTAGTCTCATGCAAGCGTTACCGAAGAGTTGCCTAAGATATCATCACTATGATTCTTTTATGAGCATGATCCTGAAGAATTTGAAAACATTTCAAATGAAATTGAGAAAATTTCTCTTTCTTTCTTACTCTCTTTCTCTATTTCTTTTTATAATTTTGACAAAATTTTAGTTTAGTTTTTTTAACACACAATATTAGCTGGGAGGTGATTTATTTATAATCAATCCCAACCAATAAGTAAGGGTCATGTGATAGATACTGTGCAAATACACTAACTAGTAAGCGACGACGCATGAGTGGTACTAATTATTGTAGTAGAGGTAAATGATTGATTTCATAATTATTTAATATGTTAATAAAATAAAATTAAAGTGACGAGATAAGAATGATTTAACGTTATCCCAACGTTATATTAAAGTGACATAAATTTATATCATTAGAAATTTATATTAATAAAGATGAAGTATTTAATTTACATTAATTTATATTAATTATATAAATATCTAATTATTTAATATTTTTATATTAAAGTGACGAGATAAGAATGATTTAATCTCTAAAATCATATCTAAATCTAAAGTAAGAATTAAGATATCATTAACATAAAGACAAAGAAGAACAAATTTATTCTCTATCCTTTTACAATATAGACAATTATCAGTATTTGAATCTAAAAAATATAATTACAGAATCAAAATTTCCGTGCCATTGTCAAGATGCTTACTTGAGTTCATACAGGAATCGTATCATCTTACACAATTTTTCTTCTTCTCCAAGCACAACAAATCTTTCGGATTGATTCACGTATATCTCTACTTCTAGCGCTTCATGTAGAAAGATAGTATTGATATACATTTGATGAATATGAAATGTTACATGTGCATAAGTATCAAAATAATTAATATTAGTCTTTTACTACAAACCTTGAGCAACAAGCGCAGCTTTATATTTTTTAATTATACCATCGATCCTAATCTTCTTATTGAACATTCACTTACAAATTATGGATTCTATTTTACTAACGTGATTACTAATATGGATTTTATTTTACTATTAACCATATTTTACTATAAAGATGTATCAGTAGAGCACGTAGCTCCTTGAAATGAACTTGATGTATCTTCTATCATATAAGAGGCAAAATCATCATCAAAAGTGTTTATTATCCTTACCTCTCTAGCTTCTTCCAGGTTCAGGTTGAATATTGGATTCTATAAGAGTTGGTTAATTGAGATTGATACCGGAGAGGAGAAAGAAGAATAAAATTAAAAAAAAAAAAAGAAATTGATAGTCAAATTGTATTTGCTGAAATATCTTTTGGATTGAATAGAAACAAACTCAAGATAAAACTTACATAAAATCGATAAATGATTCACCATCAAGTTTAAAATCACAAAGGGATACAAAAAATTTACAATCCCAAGAATATTAAATAATGATACATAATTGAAAATAAAAGACTTACAACTTAAGGAAGTGTCCAAGAAATATAAAGTTTTAGATAAAACTCCAAATGAGGTTCTGCTAATACCAATCATATTCTAAACTATTTTTTAACCCTAAAACACAAAAATATATATTATTGCATGAAACAATCTTCATGTATAATGAACTACAAAATTAAGTGTTTTACAACTAGCAACTAACCCCTTTAATGCATTCCTTGGTCATGAAGAAATGTACCTTATAACAGCTTTAATTTTCTACCTTTCAGACAACCTATTAATGAAACAACTTTAAATTTCTCTAGTGAAAATATTCATGAGCTATCATATTTGAGAAGTTTGGATTAAAGGCTATGAGACAAGTATTAGGATCTGTAGAGAATAATACTATAAGATCAATAATATTTACTTAAGTTGACTGTAGTAAATTAGGCACTCCCGTGTCAATCTCTCCTAGTTGAAAAAGACTTATCCTCAACTCCTCATTTATTCTATCAGTATAATAAAGACTTAAATAGACCATATTGAATATTAAGAACACCTCATAATCTTTGGGTAGCTTAATCTTATAAGCATTCTTATCAATTCTCTTAAGTATATTGAATAGACTATTAGTATTTCGTTTCAATTTCCCAAATTTGTTTGGTGGTAACCTCTCATTTGTTAGATAAATCTAGATCAAATCACTTGTATTAAACTCAATATGCTTTACGTGTTTGTTGACTGCTTACATGTATATCTTATTTTGCTTTTTAACGGTTGCTTTAACTTTCTCATATAACTTTTTTATCTGCTTAACCCTCTTATCAGTATTTTTACTAAATTGCTTAGTTGTAAAATGAGAAACTAAATCCAAAGAATAAGATCATCATGATGCTAGATGTCTCTTAAAGGTGGAAGGTTGTGTGAGATCACTTCCAGTACAACATCTTGAAACTCCTCCAGGATTGGTTTCATGATTACTAGTGGCTTCTTGTGTTGTTCATTCTCTTCTACTTCTATTAGAACCAAAACATGACCATTCACCATTGCATTCACTATATGATATAAAAACACTAACTTTCTTCTTTTGTGTATTGATTTTAGAAGGTTATAATGGACATAAAATGATCTTCTTTTCATTAACCTTAAAAGAATAACTATGTTTATAGCCATTATACAACACTCTTCTATCATAATGTGAAGGTCTACCTAATAGCAAATGACAAGTATCCATAGGAGCAACATCACACCATACTTCATCTTTATAATACCTATTAATAGAGAACAAAACTAAACATCTTTTAGTTACCTCAATGTCATTTTCTTTTTGTAGCTAGCATAATTACTAAGGATATGGATGAGGGTTTTTTCCAACTTTAGCTTCTTCACTATCTCCAAAGATACTACATTCTCAAAGGTATCACTATCAATGATCAACAAGTACACCTTGGTATGAGAAGTGCATTTGGTATGAAACACATTTTTTCTCACCCAACTTTCATCCTCAGCCACATAGGATACTTGTAAGCTACGTTGCAACACAAAAGATAAATCATGATTAGCATAAGTAATTTCTTTCTTATCATCATTAGATTTTAGCTTATCGTTGGCTTATTTCCTTCTCTATCACCATCTTCAAATCGTCATGCAAAAGGTTGTGACAAAAATATAAAAATTAAAAAATCACGATGTGTGAGAGATTGATTTTACCTAAGGAGATCATATATCCCTGTATTTTCATATCTAGATGGAAAGGATGAAGGAGGTCAAACGTCCTCCTCTCTAGCGGTATCTACACGATGGATCTCTACAGCGAAACTCTTCTAATATGATCTTACAATTCTTGCGCAGAGGGAGGGAGGAGAATAGGAGCGGTAGCTAAAGCTGCAGTCTATCAACCATTAGTCTCCCCTCCTATTTATAGAGGGCCACCAAAAACTCTAGGGCTCCTGCCTTAGTGGGTATTAGATCTCCATCCAATTATCCACTAACCTTACATTATTGGATCTCTATCCAATAATCTCCTTAGGCCTCTAATTGAGCCTCAACCAAGAAGCTCATCTGCATAGGATCTCATCTAATGAGAATAGGGGTTAATTGGATCTCCATCCAATCTTCTATTCACTAAAACATCCATTATATGTGTATGACCCTCTAGGCCCGATACCGAGTTGGCCGTGAGTCACTCCCATCAGAACTCCTTCTGATATAGTGAATTATTATCTCCATAATAATTCACTCGACTCATCGATTATGGATGTACTATGTCACTACGCCATAGTCCCCAGACGGTACAGGGGGGATCGAATCCATCGAACTTGTCTGTCTACAATTATCGTGCATTTATAATCCCTCATCCAACTAATATCCCAGAGACCGTATATTGGATATGGTACTATCAGGTCACATACAGAATCAGTTTGTCTTGCTCTAATCAGATTCTCCTGGAGAACTCATTCTCTCTCAATCTGAATGACCCAGGCTAGAGATTTGTTTGAGCAAGTACATATGAGATATTCCTTTCTCGATACCGAGAGTGGATGATCCTTTATTAATACTCAATTACTTTAGTAAGGTTGGCTACCAATCCCGATAATCGGTTGTACCAGATCTAGAACATTCCAAACTTGTAAGTCTAGCGTCAAAGAAAGGAGTACTCATATAAGACATCCTTGGTGTCTCAAGTCAAAGGACCAGATATACTACTAGGACTATGGAATCACTGTTTGACACTAGGTATCATCAACCATACAACATTCCATAAGCGGATCAATCAGTGAGCTCATTCTCCAATGAGCACCTGTATTATATCCTTAGTGTCTCCACACAAGTGGCTCTGAGACCAGCTGCCTCCATCATATGGATGATATAGTACATCGGTCTATCTAGTTACCTCGATGTCCCTCTCGAGTAACCTATAACCGGGATTATTCAGGATCTGTATGTAAAGGTGAATCGATCTCATTATTGTGATCTCATCACGATTCGATTCTCATTGCACAGAACCAAGAACATCATAATATATATGCAACAGATAATATAATATGAGAATATAACAATAATAATTATAAGCAAAAAGATCGCATAGCGTGTCACACGTGTCATCACTCACGTGATTGGCTTGCAGGGCACATGTAACCAGCAATCTCTCACTTGACCTAAAGCCAATCACCTATGTGTCTGATCCCCATCAGACCCCTATGATGCTCAAATATAATCTGAGTAAATGGCTATGTTAGTGGATCTGTAATGTTATCTTCGAATGAAACTCTTTCTGTTGCTATATCTTTATGGGTCATGATTGCTCTAATCAGATAGAACCTTCTCAGAATAATTCTGATGAGACCTAGGTTCCCTTGCTAGAGATATCGCCTTGTCGCTGTTGAAATATATAGAAATCAGCTCCATGCTACTTGGTACGACTCCCATATCATGATAAATTTTTTCATATATATCTCTTCTTTTGCTGCTTCTGCTGCAGTAATATATTCCGCTTCTGTGGTCGAGTCAGCAGTAGTATCTTGCTTGGAACTCTTCTAGCTTACTACTCCTTCATTCAGGATGAAAAAATACCTTGAGTTTGACTTGCTATCATCAATGTCGGACTGAAAACTCGAGTCCATATAGCCCTCCGCCTGGAGGCTACCTCTTCCATATACCAGTAAAAGATCCTTAATCATTCTCAAGTACTTAAGGATACACTTTATTACCTTCCAGTGTTCTAAACTTGGATCTGCTTGATACCTGCTCGTGACACTCAGAGCATATGTTATATCAGGTCTGGTACATAGCATAGCATACATGATAGACCCTATTGTTGAGACATAGGGTATCATATCCATGTCTGCGCTTTCTTCAGGAGTCCTTGCGGAAATACTCCTAGAAAGTGATATTTCATGTCTCATCGGTATGAGACATCTTTTGGAATTCTTTATGTCAAATCTTTTGATAATGAAGTCTATGTACCTAGATTGGGACAATCCAAACATCCTCTTAGATCTATCTCAATAGATCCAGACCCCCAAAATATAGGATGCTTCTCCTAAATATTTCATGAAGAAGTTTCTGGATAGCTAAGTCTTTATTGTGAAGAGCATTCCTACATCATTCCCAATGATTAGGATGTCATCCACATACAATACCAAGAAGGTGATAGCACTCTCACTTACCTTCATGTACACACAAGGTTCATCTTCATTCTTAACGAAGTCATAAGATCTGATCGTCTCATCAAATTTGATGTTCCAACTTCGGAAAGCTTGCTTTAGTCCATAAATGAACTTGAGCAACCTGCATACTTTATCTGGACTCTCTCTAGATATGAATCCCTCTGGCTATATCATATACACCTCCTCTTTGAGGTTGCCATTGAGGAATGTCATTTTGACATCCATCTACCAGATATTATAATCATAGTGTGCTACAATGGCCAAAAGAATTCTAATGGACTTAAGCATGGCTACAGGTGAAAAGGTTTTATCATAGTCAACTTCTTGTCTTTGACGATATCCTTTAGCTACTAGCCTTACCTTATAGGTCTCCACATTTTCATCTACTCCGATCTTCTTTTTGAAGATCCACTTGCAGCCGATGGGTATGATACCCTTAGGTGCATCCACAAGGTTCTAAATCTTGTTAGAGTACATAGAATCCATCTCAGAATTCATGGCTTCTTGCCACTTCCAGGAGTCTATACTCATAATAGCCTCCTCGTAGGTTTGAGGATCAACATCCTGAGAGTCCTCTCCACTGATATGTCTCACAAAGTTAAAATTTATGTGTTAGGTACCTGAACAAACTCGAGCTCTGGAATGATGCTTGAGTTAGGTTCTCCAACCTCACTCAATTCTATCTCACTCACACTATTTCCAATAAGAATGTGCTCTTTCTCAAGGAACACAGCTCTCTAAGCAACAAAGACTTTCGGTCCTCGGGATAATAGAAATTATACCCCAAAGTCTCCTTAGGATATCCCACAAACGTACACTGTTTCGTCCTTGATTCCCACTTGTCAGGGTTGTGTCTTCTAACGCAGGCATGACAGCCTCAAATCTTAACCACCTTAAGATCGGACTTCTTTCCTTTCCATATCTCATATGGTGTAGATACTACCGACTTTGATGGAACTCTTTTCAGAAGGTAATATGCAGTCTTTAGGCGTACCTCCAAAATGAGACAGGTAGGTCAGCGAAACTCATCATGGACCGCACCATGTCTAACAGTGTGTGATTCCTTCTTTCTGATACACCATTAAGCTGAGGTGTATAAGGAGGTGTCCATTGGGATAGAATCTCATTGTCCTTGAGGAAATGGGTAAACTTCATACTCAAGTACTCTCCTCGTCAATCTGATCGAAGAATCTTAATACTCTTTCCAATTTGGTTCTCCACCTCATTCTTATATTTCGTAAGTTTTTTAAATGCCTCATATTTGTACTTCATTAAGTACATGCATACATACATAGAGAAATCATCAGTGAATGTAATGAAGTACGAGTAACCACCTATAGCCTGAGTCGACATGGGACCACATACATCACTGTGTATGAGTTCCAATAACTCAGTGGCTCTCTCTCCAATTCCACTAAAAATAGAGTTGGTCATCTTCCCATAAAGGCAAAGTTCACAAGTTGTATATGACTCATAGTCAAATGGATCTAAGTATCTATCTTTCAATAACTTTTGAATCATTCTCTCATGTATATGACCTAGCCTACAGAGCCATAGGTATGTATTATTCACCTCATCTCTTTTCCTCTTAGACATATTTATATTCATGATGTATGGAAAAGTGTCTAACACATATAAGCCATTTATAAGGGTCCCTCTAGTGATGATCTCATCATCTATAATTATTAAATAACTATTATTCTCAAAAACTAATTTATATTCACTAATTATCAAATAAGAGATGAAAATAATATTTTTGATAATAGAAGGGATAAAATAATATGCATCTAATGTAATAATAGCTCCACCAGGCAGATGTAGGATGACCTCCCTAACAGTAATTACAGCAACTCTTGCTCCATTGCCCATCTTGAGGTTTATCTCGCCTCTAGCTAATCTCCTAGGTCTTGCCAGAACCTTCAATAAATTACGAATATGATAAGTACTCATGGTATCCAATACCCATGTCTTATCATGAAAATCTGACAAGTGAAGACTGATCATGAATATACCTGAAGCTTCTCCAAGCTTCTATGTCACCTTCTCTACAATGTAGTCCTTACAGTTCCTCTTTCAATGCCCATCTTGGCCGCGTGGAATCATTGTCTTTTGTCCTTTACTGGGTCTTTCTTGGCAACCTTTATCTTACTCGGTCTTCCTTTGCCCTTGACCTTCTTAAGGATCTTGCTAGCCTTCCTTTTCTTTTTGGTCTCACCAATATAGAGAACTAGCTTCTCCTTCTTGATGACACTCTCAGCTTCCCTCAACATATTGAGGAGCTCAGAGAGAGTCACCTCAAACTTGCTCATGTTAAAATTCATGATGAAGTAAAAAAAGAAATCTGAAAGGGACTGAAGTATAAGATCAACGCACAAGTTATCCTCTAGGACTATTCCTAGGCCTGTGAGTTTTTCGATCCACTCTATCATCTTTAGGACATGGTTCTCCACCATGTCCCTTCTATCATCCTAGCTTGGAATAGTCTCTTAGATATCTCATATCTTTGAGTTCTTCCCTGTTTCTCAAACAGTTAGCAGAGATAAAAAATGATAGAATCTACATCCATGCTCTCATGTTGCCTTTGTAACTCAGGAGTCATGGAGGCCAACATGTAACATTTAGCTAACGTGGAATCATTTATAAACCTCACATCACAAGTGATCTCATCCTCGCTTACCTCTTCTTCCGGTGTGGGCACAATTGTATTAAGGACGTATGTGATTTTCTTCGCAGTGAGAATAATTCTCAAATTACGGAGCCAATCCATGTAGTTTGGACCAGTGAGGCGATTGGCATCAAGTATGACACACAGGGGGTTTTGTGAGCGACATATTTCTGAGAAACAAGATATATCATAAATAAATAATATGCATATTTTGTAGAAAATACTAATTAAGATATATACTTCTATCTTAATATACTCTCACTATTTTCCTAGTAAATCATGCGACACCCTTGATATGTGAGTCGGAAGTCTTCGGCAGACTCCTATTGGGGATTGGATCCAATCAACATCTTAGTGCAACCTCGAGGGACTCGACCAATTACACAAAGCCCAAAAGTAGGCAACTCTTATCAATCACAACTCCTTATAATTCTCATCATGTTCGGCCTCCGAATCATCATGGTCTCGACTGCTCGACCAACCATGAAGTTCAGTTAAGTCATCACCATCGTTACAAAATGAGTCTGATTCGATAGATATGCTCTCAATTGCTCGACCAAGTCATACAATGTCCTCAGGTCACCGGTGACATCTATATGTCATAGGCAAGAACTTGATCATGTAGATAGGTGAGCCTTGAGCGACTCGACCAACTCAACCTATGTCGTGATTCAATTTCTTCCTATAAACGTGGAAAGCCACGTGGGTCAATTTTATTGCATCACGCTTACTGACTTAATATTATCGTAGGAGGGGTTTTTTATTTTATACCGGTCTCCTAATATGTCATGTCACACACATACATATTTAATATATATATATCGTATGCAAATATATATATATATATATATATACACACACACATATATCTAGTAGATGTATAACACATCACATATGCAAGTCACACCTGATGATCATGAGTCATCACCTAATTTGATTTAGCCCGATCCAATGGGCCTAATCACTTATAATAGGATCTATGTGTGCATCCGTGCATCTCCATGCCATGTGATTGTTGATCTTGTCATCATCGATTCCATTGGATTATCGCATCACCATACATCATGATCTCACGCTACGACATCGTGGGTCCCGCTGTCACCTCCACGCTCCCGCTACGCCTCTCCATGTAATTACAAATAATCACAAGCACGCATGCCCGACTATAAATAAGAAAAGTAGAGGCTCGCAGGCCCCAATAATAATAATAATTATTATTATTATTATTATACACATCACAACACATGGCTCATGATCATCAATCTGCATCATATATCATATGTACATCACATCATATATAGGATTACTAGATATATAATAATTAATTAAATTAATTATTTTTTAAAAAATCAGGACATGCTCGAAATCTTCAGAATTATCAAGGGTATTTTCATAATTCTAGATGAGAGGACAGTCCTCGAAATTTCTAAAATTATTGAGGGTATTTTAGAAATCTATACATGAGGACAATCCTCGAAATTTTTTGAATTCAGAGGGGCAGGATCATTCTTTTCTCAAAAGAATTGCCCTAACCCCTCTTGTCTCCTCTGGTGCCGCCGTCGCCACTGCGTGGACGGGCTGGCCGCCAGCAAGCGCCGACCCTTGCGGGTAGGCCGCGGGCGACCGCCCTTGCTGGTGGCCCTTGGTCGCTTGTGGCCACCCCTATAGGGGTCTGGTCGTGGTCGATCGCACTTGCAGAGGGCCTGACTATGGCCAACTGCCCCCTTTCCTCGCTGTGTTCACTATAAAAATGCAGTAAGAATGCGTAGAATGATTCTATGTGATTCAATCTCATCGCACACAGTTTAAAATTAATCTTTCACACGAAAACCTTGGCTCTTATACGACTGTTAGGAAACCTCAGCGGGAGCATCATATGCACAGCGAAAATAAAAAAAATCGATTTTCCACGCAGATCAAATCGTCATGCAAAAAATTGAGGTTGTGAGAAAAACGTAAAAATTGAAAAATCACGATGCGTGAGAGATTGATTTTACCTAGGGAGATCGTATGTCCATATATTTCCAAATCCGGATAGAGAGGATGAAGGAGGTCAAGTGTCCTCCTCTTTAGCGGTATCCACACGATGGACCTTTACAGTGAAACTCCTCTAATATGATATCGTAACTCTTACACTGAGGGAGGGAGGAGAATAAGAGACGGTGGCTAAAGCTACAGCCTATCAACCATGAGTCTCCTCTCCTATTTATAGCGGGCTACCAAAAACCCTAGGACTCCTGCCTTAGTGGATATTGGATCTCCATCCAATTACTCACTAACATTGCATTATTGGATCTCTATCCAATAATCTCCTTAGGCCTCTAATTGGGCCTCAACCAAGGAGCCCATCTGCATAGGATCTCATCTAATGAGAATAGAGGTTAATTGGATCTCAATCTAATCTTCTATTTGCTGAAGCATCCACATTATGTGTGTGACCCTCTAGGCCCGATATCGAGCTAGCTATGAGTCACTCCCATCAGAACTCTTTCTGATATAGTGAATTATTATCTCTATAATAATTCACTTGACTCATCGACTATTGATGTACTAGGTCATTATGCCATAGTCCCCAGATGGTACAGTAGAGATCGAATCCATTGGACCTATCTGTCCATAGTTACCGTGTATTTATAATCTCTCATCCAACTAATATCCCAGAGATCGTATATTGGATATGGTATTGTCTGGTACATATGTAATCAATTTATCTTGCTCTAATCAGTGTCTACCAGAGAACTCTTTCTCTCTCAATCTGAATGACCCTGGCCAGAGATTTGTCTGAGCAAGCACATATAAGATATTTCTCTCATAATACCGAGAGTGGATGATCCTTTATTGACACTCAATTGCCTTTGTAAGGTTGGTTACCAATCCTGATAACCAACTATACTAGATCTGAAACTTTCTAAACCTATAAGTCTGGCATAAAAAAAAAGTACTCATACAAGGGATCCTTGGTGTCTCAAGTCAAAGGACCAGATACACAACTGGGACTATGAAATCGCTGTTTGACATTAGGTATCATGAACCATACAATATTCTATAAGTTGATCAGTTAGTGAACTCATTCTCCAATGAGCATAAGTATTATATCCTTAGTGTATCCAGACAAGTGGCTATGAGACCAGTCGCCTCTATCATATGGACAGGTATATAGTACACCAGTCTGTCAGGTTATCTCGATGTCCCTTTCGAGTAACCTATAACCGAGATTATTCAGGATCTGTGTTTAAAGGTGAATCGATCTCAGTATCATGATCTCATCACGATCTAATTCTCATTACACAGAACTAAGGACATCACAATATATATATATAACAGATAATATAATATGAGAATATGCCAATAATAATCATAAGCAAAAAAGATCGCACAGCGTGTCACACGTGCCATCACTCACGTGATTGGTTTGTAGGGCACCTGTAACCAGCACTCTTCGTCGAGGTCCACCAGTGTCCACTACTGATCTTCTTCTGATAAAGACTAAACTGTTACACTTCTTACTCTCCTTTTCAGAGGCTTAGGAGAGGAATCTTACAAGCTTTACACTTACAACTCACAAGAGAGACTTTTAGAAAGATTACAACTATTTTTTCACTCTCTTACCCCTTTTATTTTTCTTGCATAATTTTAGCACACAATTTCTAGCCCAATTGTTGTGCTCAATGCAAAAAGACTTGGGGTATTTATAGGCCCTAATTGGCTTAAAAAAATTTAGGTATGGACGGTACCACTATCGGTGCCGGTGGTACTATCGTTGAAAGCTGCCTGAAAAATAAGACGATGGTGGTACAATCACCAACCTGGGTGATATGATCGTCGACTTGGGCGATACGATCACCGACCTGGGTGGTACAATGGTCGCCCATCGGTGATACAACCATAAGGAATCCTGAAAAAGTGTTTTCTCCATTTTTCTAATCTGACTTGTACCTTTAATTGACCTCTTTCTAGGTCAACCAATTGAGCTCAATACAAAACCAAGTGTGGGCCCAGTTTGCCTCACTTGAGTTAATTTGGATTTATTCCAAATCTAACTTAAGTAGGACTGAAAACTTACCGATGCTAACTATGACTAATTAATTACAACCATTGCGACCATGAAGTCCAACATGACCCTCTTAACTCTCGACAAGCTTTTCGGCAACCCCTGACGATCTTCTGACGAGTCTCTTGGTCTTCTTCTGGCGAACTCTCGATACCTTCCTGGCGAGCTCTCGGTGACCTTTGGCGAGCTCCCGGTGAACTCCTAATAAGCCCCCGATACCTTCAATGAGCTTCCGATGAGTCTCTCGGTGGGTTCCCATTGCATCGTTCGAACCCTGGCCCGATGCCCGGACTTGACTCTGGCCCACATCTGATTGTAATTTTTTTTTTCTGCCATAGTTAATCAAGCATCAATCATCTCTAACACACATGTTAGATCAACAAATCATCAATTGATTTTATAATCAAAACATGAGATTCAACAATCTTCCTTTTTTTTATAATGACAATCAATTGATAAGGGGAGTTAACCTTTACTCCCCCTAAATCCATGCCATAATCCAAATAAGAAAAAAAAAACTTAAATTCAAGAGAACCAAACACTCTTGAATTCAAGTATCATAATATGCTTTTATTAAATCTTAAAATGATATACCATGAATTTCAAAAATATCAAATCATCAATGATATAACATTAATTTCAACCATCAAATCATGAATCATTAGATCTTCAAATATATTCAAAGAATTTTAAATTTTATGCATTAGTCATATAATTAATTTTAAAATTTTATTCTTAACAGGAGAAATGCCTCTTAATAGGAGAAATGACTCATTTTATTATTTTTCATATATGTGTAATCAAATATGCTATTTCTCTCCTTTTGTCATATATATATTATTTTTCAAATGTCTCCTTACAAAGATTACAACTCATTTTCTTCTTTAGGAGAAATTTCTTTATAGGAGAAATGCTTCTTAATAGGAGAAATATCTTATTTTATTATTATTTATATATGTGTCATCAAATATGTTATTTCTCCCCCTTTGCCAACAACAAAATAATAATGAGCAAATAATTTCAAGATACATAAACTCATCATGTGTCAAAATTTTCATATTTGTATAAAATAAATATTGATTAAATTTTGCATTGCTCCCCTTTAGTAAAAGCGAATAAAAGTATAATTTTCTTATGAAAATTTTTCTTTTATTTTTTGAATAATAAAGAAAAAGAAACAAGAGAGGGAAGTGAAAAACATCACAAAATAGGGCTAAATCTTATATATGTAAATTCCGAAGAAAAATTAAGAGCTACCCATGTAATTTAATTCATCTTATGTAGATTTCAAACAACAGTAGCAAATGAAGTAAATCATGCATTTTGATGGTTTAGCATTCCTAACTCTCTTTTAATGAAATCAAATTGCTCTTCATTTAATGGCTTAGTGAAAATGTCTGCTAATTGATGCTTAATATTAATAAATTCCAAGGATATGTCATGATTATTCATATGATCTCTAATGAAATAATGCCTAATATCAATATGTTTGGTTCTTAATTATCGAGCGAGATTTTTAGTTAAACATATTGAACTGCTGTTGTCACATTTTATAGGGATATTTTTTAAATAAATTTTGTAATCTTCTAATAAATTTTTCATCCAAATAACTTGGGTACAACATACACTAGCTGCAATATATTCGGCCTCAACTATAGATAAGGCAGTCAAATTTTGTTTCTTGGAAGACTAAAAAATAAGAGCATACCTTAAAAATTAATATGTCCTAGTATTACCTTTTCTATCTATTCTACAACCTCTAAAATCGACATCCGCATAAGTGAGTAAATCAAAGTTTTTATATTTTGGATACCATAAACTTAAGTTAGAGGTTCCTTTTAAATATCTAAGTATTTGTTTAACTGCTTTAGGTGAGAAACTTTAGAATTAGATTAAAATCTTACATATAATCCAACACTAATCATTATATCCGGTTTAGTAGCATTAAATACAACAAGGTACCTATCATTCCTCTATAGGTTCTTTGATCAAAATTTTCTCCCTCATTATCTAAGTCTAGCTTTGTAGAAGTACTCATGGGTGTGTTTATGGCCTTAGCATTTTTAAACTAAAATATTTTAGCAAGTCTAAGGTATACTTAGTTTAATTAATAAAGATACTATCATTTAATTACTTTATTTGTAATCATAAGAAAAAAGTTAACTCACCCATTAGACTCATCTCAAATTTTTGGCTCATACTTTTGACAAATGATTCACATAAGGACTCATTTGTTGAACAAAAATTATATCATCAACATAAATTTGAATAACAAGAAAATTATTTTTAAAATACTTAAAAAATAATGTGATATCAATCTTACCTTTAAAAAAATTATTTGAAATAAAGAAAAAACTAAGTCTTTCATACCAAGCCCGAGGGCTTATTTCAATCCATAAAATGCTTTAGAAAGTTTGAAAACATGATTTAGAAAAAGATTATTTTCAAAACCAAAGGATTATTTAACATACACCTCTTTGAAAATAAAACCATTAAGAAAATCACTTTTAACATCTATTTGAAAGAACTTAAAATCTTTATTTGCTTTCCTAATCGACAAGTATCACATATTCTATCTTTAATGAACTTAAGGCTAGGTAATCCTCTTACTAAATCTTTTGTTGAGATTTGGTTTAGTAGTTTCATGCTAGCATGACCTAATCTTATATGTTAAATCCAAGCATCATCATTTAAAACTAAAAAATATGTTTCATTACAAAAAAATTTAATATCAATAGTATACACATTTTTATTTCTTAAGTCAATCAAAGATTTATTTTTATGTAGCATTTCCATTATACAAGCATTAGATTCAAATTTAACAATATATCCTTTTATCAAATAATTAGTTAATACTGAGTAGTTTATGTTTCAAACCATCAATAAATATCATATCTTCTATCAAAAGGTTTGATATGTTACATATGGTTCATTTCCCAATGATTTTTCCTTTGTTGTTGTCTCGAGACCACTCCTTTATTTAGGCTAGTGAGCTTAGAAAAGTAAGTTGGATCTCTGGTCATATGCCTTGAGCATCCACTATCAAGGTACCATTTGATACTCCTAGTCTTAGTTTGGAGATAAATCTACAAGAATGATGGTTTTAATTTAGGTACTCATTTTACTTTGGTCCCTCATGAAAAAAATTTACTTAATTTATCTAAAGGTTTTTAGTTGTTTATAGTTCCTTTAAGAACCCAAATTAATTTATGTAGACTATACTTTCTAAATAAATATTTATTGGCTTTATATTCTAATCTACCATAGAAATTATATTTAGTTTTTGGTGATAAGTTTAGAGTATTTCCAACAAAACCTATACCTTCTTTCCTATAAACATGATCCTTATTTGCAAGGATCATGTTTAGGGATTTGTTTCCTATTTCAAAATTTCTTATAAATAGAAAGTTTTCTTTTCTAAGTTTATCTAAAGTTTTACAATCGGTACATGAACTAAGTGATGATGATGCTTCATGTATTTGATCAAATATACTAACTAGTGAATCATTGTCTTTCTTAGGTATTTTATAAGATTTACTAATTTTTCTAGACTCATCATAAAGTCCATAAAAAATATTTAATAATCCAGTAAAGGAGATATTGGAAGACTCACTTACCTCGTCATGGATGGACATGAGAGAGCATAGTTAGCAACTTCATCCTTGATGTGGTCTTCTTCATATGATGAGCTTGAGTCATCCCAAGTCGCTGAGAGAGCCTTCTTCTTATGTGGCGCCTTCTTCTTTAATTGAGGATAATTATTTTTTAAATGTTCTGCCTTCTTACATTCAAAACATATAATATTATCTCTTTCTTGTTCATTTTTATTTTTATAATTTTTATTTTTTTTATAATTTTTTAATTTTTTTGATTAATAATGCAATGTCATTGTCCTCATCACTCCAGGTTTCACTCGAGGAGTCATCTATATTTTTTAGTGTCAAATCATTCCTGTTATTTGAAAGGGGTTACTCAAGTTTGTTATTAGCTTTACAACGTAGTTCATAGTTCATAAGAGATCCAATAAGTTCTTCAAGAGGGAAATTATTAAGATCTTTAGCCTCTTGAATTGTAGTTACTTTAGAATCCTAACTTTTTGGAAGAGATCTTAATATTTTGCTTACAAGTTTAAAATTAGAAAAATATTTACCGTGAGCTTTTAGACCATTGACAATATCCGTGAACCGAGTGTATATATCTCCAATGATCTCATTTGGTTTCATTCTAAATAATTCATAAATATGAATTAAAATATTAATCTAAGACTCTTTAACTTTACTAGTGACTTCGTGTGTAATTTCAAGTATATGCCAAATATCATAAATAATTTTACAAACAAAAACCTGATTAAATTCATTCTTATCAAGTGCATAAAATAAAACATTCATTGCTTTTGCATTTAATAAAAAATCCTTCTTTTCTAAATTATTCCATTCGTTCATTGGAAGACTTTTCAAAATCATTTTAAACTATATGTCATAAATCAAAATCCATAGAAATGAGAAAATATACATTCTTGTTTTTCAATATGAATAATTGGTCCCATTGAACATGGGAGCAAGTACAATAGATTGTCCCTCGTTCATGCTAAATGAAGTCATTTACTCACTCGAGTATTTAGTCCAATGAATAGTACGTGACTCTGATACCAATTGTTAGGATCAATTAGCACTAAGAGAGAGGGGGGGGGGGGGGGGGGGGGGGGGTGAATTAGTGCAAGTGCTGAAAACTTCTGTTTAAGAAAAACGTTCGCTCAAAGTAAAAATGATATCGAAAGTATTTCGTTCAATTAGAGTAAGTGAGCAATTTAATCTTATAGAATGATGCTAAGTTTCTTGCTTAAAAAAGCTCAAGTAAGAACATGCAAATCCAAAAGAAAAGATAAGAGACACTTATAGATTTATAATGGTTCGGCCACAACTTAGCCTATGTCCACTCCTCGAGTCTTCTTCGCCGAGGTCCACCAATGCCCACTACCGATCTTCTTCGGGTGAAGACTAAACCCTTGCACTTCCCACTCTCATTTTCATAGGCTTAGGAGAGAAACCTTATAAGCTTTACCGTGACAACTCACAAGGGAGACTTTTACAGAGATTACAACTCTTTTTTCACTCCCTTGCCCTCTTTTTTTTCTTACATAATTTTAGCATATAATTTTTTACAGAACTTTTATCCTAATTATTGTGCTCAATGTAAGATGATTTAGATATTTATAGACCCCAAATGCTTTAGAAATTAGAGCCAAAAATTCAAACGTATCCGAAAAATTTGAGTACAGGCAGTACCACTATCGGTGTCAACAATACTATCATCTAAAGATGCTCGAAAATTAGGATGGTGGTAGTACAACCATTGACTTGGGTGGTATGATCGCCGACTTGGGCAGTATGACCGTCGACTTGGGTGGTACAATCGCCATCCACTGACGGTACAACCGTCAGGAATCCCATAAAGTGTTTTCTCTACTTTTCTAATCCTGACTTGTACCTTCAGTTAACCCCTTTCCAAGTCAACCAATTGAGCTCAACCTGAGCTCAATCCAAACACAAGTGTGGACCCAGTTTGTTTTACTTGAGTTAATTTAAATTCCTTCTAAATCTAACTCAAGTGGGACTTATACCTTATCGATGCTAACTATGACTAGTTAATTATAACCATTATGACCATTAAGTCCAACAAGACCCTCATAACTCCCGACAAGCTTTTCGGTAACCCCCGATGATCTTCCAGTGAGTCTCTTAGTCTTCTTCCGGTGAACTCCCAATGCCTTCCTAGCAAGCTCCCAATCACCTTCGACGAGCTCCTGATAAGCCCCTGATATCTTCGGTGAGCTTCCGATGAGTCTCTCGGTGAGTTCCTGCTGCATCGTCCGAACCCCGGCCTGGTGTCTGGACTTGACTCCGACTCACATTTGATTATAATTTTCTTTCTCTATTATAGTTATTCCTAATCAATCATCTCTAACACAGATGTTAGATCAACAAACCATCAATTGATTTTATTATTAAAATTTGAGATTCAACATTATCAAGGAAGTGTCCAAAGATACAAAGTTTTAGATAGAACTCAAAATGAGGTTATGTCAATACCAATTAAATTCTAAACTGCTTTCTAACCCTAAAAAATTAAAATAAGTAGTAGTGCATGAAACAACCCATCATGCAGGGAAACTATAAAATTAAGTACTTTACAGTTAGTAACTTGATCATGAAGAAAGGTACCTTACAGCAACTTTAACTTTCTACCTTCCAAGCCACCTATGAGTGAAGTAGCTTTAAGTTTTTTAAGTAAAAATACTTATGAGGTATCATATTTGAGAGGTTTGGATTAAAGACTATGAGACAAATATTTTGATTTACAGATAATGCTATATGATCAATAGTATTTACTTGAGCTAACCATAGTAAATTAAGTTCGGGTTGAATATTGGATTATATAAGAGTTGGGAAAGATAAAAAATAATTGATTGAGATATTAATAGATAATTTGATTTGAAAGAAAATATATTTTTAAAGAAGGATTCATCTCTGGAGACAACTACAGTGTCATTTGAGATTTTATATATTTTATAATTTACTATAAGAAATCTATAAGTGTTGCTATTGGGGGAGTATCCTACAATGGTAGCGTCCACTAATTTGTGACCTATCTTCATTCTCTTGGAAGCTGGGATATTAACGTTAGCAAATTACTACATTAGAAGTTTCTTAGCTTGGTGTGGGGTTATCTTATTATTCTTTTATGGTATCCTATTAAGTATATAATAGGCAGATTAGAGAGCCTCCTTTCATAAGGTCTATGTATTCTTGAACTAAGGATCAATACATTAACTATATCTAAAAGGGTTTTATTTTTTCCCTTTGGCTATACCATTAGATTAAGGTGAATAGGGAGCAGTAACTTCATGAGTTATGCCATAATCTTTACAAAATTTGATAAATTTATTAGAAGTATACTCGCCACATCTACTAGATTTTAGAATTTTAATTTTTCTAGCAAGTTGGTTTTCAACTTCAGTCTTATAGATATTAAATTTGTTAAGAACTTTATCTTTAAAATGATAAATATAGCATAATTGGGAGAAGTCATCAATGAAAGTCATCAAATAATAACTTCCATCTCTTTATGTTTTATTAGAGTTACAAACGTCAATATAGATTAATTCAAGTTTTTCAATATCTTTAAATTGAATATGTTTAAATGATTTTTTATGTTGTTTAGATTGAGGATGAAGTCCATAAATAGTTTTATGGATTTTACAAATATACTTTCGGATACTAAGGATAAAGAAAACCAAAAAAGTTGAACCATGAAGACATCTTTTGAGATGACCAAACTCAGAATAAGTTGGATTATCGTGGATTTAACAATAGGACTAAATGTCTTTGTAAAGTCAACAAACTAGGACGTTGATGAAAATCTTTGACCACTAGACGAGCTTTATACCTGACAATTGACCCATTGAGGTTTTGCTTAACTCGAAAAATTCACTTATACCTAATGACATTTTGTGTGGGATGAACTGGAACGAGTATCCAAGAAGAGTTATGAAGGAGGACATCATATTCATCACACATGATTTTACGCCAGTAGAGGGACTTTTGGGCTTGAGTGACCGTGGTAGGTTCACTGGTCTCAAGAAAGGAAGTCACAACAGTATTGAGGACAAGAACCTGACGTGATTTGAAAACATCACTTTTAGAGCGCATTGTCATTGGATGTCCAATTTGTTTAGACTGTGATGGTGGAATGGATGCTGGGGAAGCATTGGTGTAGGGTGAGTTAGATTGAGAAATATTAGTGCCACTAGGTTGAGAGGATTGAGTGTATTAGGGTCAGATGTCAGTAGTAGGGGATACATGTGAAGAAGAAGGAAGATTAATAGAGGGGGCAAGGTGTTGAACCGAGGAAATAATAGAGTGCAGACCTGGAGTGGGTGATTTTGGTAGAGACTCGTTGGATGATGGCATACTCCATTGATGTATATTTGTTAGAGTAGTTTACACGGTAGAAGAGGTGAAATAGAAATGATGACTCCACAAAAATAACATGACAAGACGCAATAACTCTGTGAGTCAGAGGATCATTGCATCGGTAAACATTATGTTCAAGAGAGTAACCGATGAAGACACAGGGCTTCGATCTTGGGGCTAGTTTATGTGATGCATAAGAACGTAACCAAGGACAACATACACAACAAAATATCTTAAATTTTTAAAAATTTATGAAATAATTTTTTAAATGATAACTAATAGTAGAGTACTAGAGTAGGTATGCGATTAATATGAAATTTAATTCATCAAACTAAACCATATAATAATAGATTTTGATCAATCGTACTTCGGAATCCTTTAAATAAAATAGTATCTATACGAAAGAACAAAAAAAGTTGAAGATAAAAATCCTTCGACTGTGATGCGGGACAAAAGTCGCTGTGAAGCATAAATTAAATTATTTTTTTTTCCCTTCAGAACATTCATGGCCGTGAAAGCGCGGAAGAGCTGTGTGTGTTGTTATATGATTTTGTTCACCGAGTTTTTAAGTGGAAGAGTTGCTTTCAGTCTGCACCAGATAACTTTTTTGCGTTTAGTTACATTTGACTTGAGATGGACTTAACGTTTGGCACGGAAGAAAAATAAAAAGATAAAAGACTGTGATGTTTGGCAGAGTAGACGCGTGAGCGCGAGGGGGGCCGAACCCAAATATGCAATGCGTGCCGCAAGCTTCGGCCAATGAGAGGTTGACGCACGTTTGTGTCATAGCAATGTGTGTCTTCCTCCCCAACCCTTTATGCCAACTACTCTGCACTGGCCTGCTTTTAGTAACAAAAGTGTATTGAGTTATCAGACCATCTCCCATAATTCCCAGTTGCCTTTTCCATATTCTTTCTGGATAGGGCCTCGAAGTCGTTGTTTGCGTTTGCCTACCTTCCATCTGTTACCGGAGGATGGCAAACCATTAGATTTAGACTAATCAGGAATCAAATATGATATACAAACAAAATTAAAGTGAATGATGATTTGGAGGCCCCATTCATTGTCTTAAGGAACTTTACGTATGATTCGAACAGAGGAAGATCTTCATACGCTATCAAAATTAAGAAGAGAAAAGTAAATTTAGATAAAGTAGAGTAGGCTAATTACATATCAACACGTCCCCCTTGTACTTAAACCATATTAGCATCGTAATTATCATATTAAAAAAATTTATATTAAAATCCTTATAGTTTTAAAAATAAAACAAAGAATCTCATTTTCTCAATTATATTGACGAAAAATATAATACGTGACGTCACATGTTGAATCAGTTTGAAAATAATGAGCAAAAAAAGATAATTTTACTATTCCTTTCGTTTCTAATAATTTTATCGATAAAAAAATAATTTTAATATCCCACGTGTTGAAAATAAAAATGATATTAAAATTATCTTTTTACCTATCACTTCCACGGTGATCGAGTACGTGGTGGCACGTGTTGTGTTTATGTTGATGCAACCAAAGATGTTAAGAGAAATGAGATTATTTATTTTACTTTCAGAATTATAAGAAACTCAATATAATTTTTTTTTAAGTATCATGATCGCGATGCTAATAAGGTCCAAATATAAATATTAGCCGTAGATGAAAATTGAATAGCGAATATATAACAAAATAATCTTCCAAAAAACCTTCACGATAGTTTAAAAAGGTGATACAATAAAAATTCAAGATTGATAAAATTTAAAGTTTTCCTAACACCATCAAATATAAATTAAACTGTAACATAGAAAATTGGTTTAGTTGTAGGCACACTACAGCGACAAATATGATTATAAGTCGTGATGTTTGCTTGTCTTAGTTTGAGACTAAGTAGCGAACTAAGGGATTGGTTATTCTCGAGTGACCAAGTATTTTACTTTTAAGTGCAGTATTAATATACCATTTTAGCCTACAATCAACAATTCGTAGTAATGGAGTTTTAAGCTTGCAATCATCAATGGTAGTTTTTTTTTTGTTGAAACAACTGTGGTTATAGATCATGCTTTTATAGAACAAACTGTAGTAGAAATTGATTCATATACACACTTTAAAACAAAAGATTATTTTTGTACAAGTTTATCGTAGCATATTATTATCAAACTGTAGTAGAAATTGATTCATATACACACTTTAAAACCAAAGATTATTTTTGTAATTTCTCTCTCTCTCTCTCTCTCTCTCTCTCTTTGTATTTTTTTTAATAAATAATTAATCTTTTCCTCTCCTTAATGAATTTTTATTTTGTTTGGTTGAGAACCTTTCTCTTTTATTCCTCTCATGTTTCTCTCTATAATAAGATCCAGGCTCTAATACTATTTTGCAAAAATCAAAGAGGGGAGAAGAAGCTAGAGAGAAGAAACCAAGTGAGAAAAAGAAACCTTATTACTATTTTGCTCCTTTAGTCTTCCTCTGATCCTTATATAAACCTAGCAGAAGAGTCTTCTAACTTGAATGTCAAGGCACCAAAGATAGTGCTCTTAATCTAAGGTAGACTTCCAAACCAATTTAATTTATAACTCCTAATCAAAAATAAATTATATCTCTCTCACAAAGCCAAAAAGATTCCCTTAAGATTGATGATGACTTTCATCCATCACAAATCTTATGATCTTTCGAACACATTTGTCACCCCGCATTTACGACGGAAACACATTTATAACTATGTTTGGCGGTGGGTCTCAATTAATCTTTGTCATTTCGAGTAGAGTTATTCCTCGTTGTTGCTCGGCTTGATCAAGTCATGTGCGTGTCTCCATAGTCAGGCGTGGATAGATGGACGCTATCACGCACACACTTGTCGACATAAAAGTGTTCATGTCGAAGTCAAGTCAAAGTTGAGGCGTGATCCTATCACCTCATTATCATGAGGTGGCTTTCTACGAAAATAATAAACCTTTAGAAAAAAAAAAAGGGGGTTTTAGAGAGTAGTCTTTTTCATCGGATCTTCTGGCATACAAATAAACAGTCTGCATATGCAATCGAGTATATTCTGATTTGATTTAGAATAATTGCTAGATTTCATGTTAATTTTTTTTAAAAAAAAATGTATATTTACGTCCTAAGATGGGTCTCTTCAAACTTTCATCTGTATGTTCCAGAATATATAGTGAATGCTGAATTGGTATGTTTATAGTCATATAATAAGTAGTAACTGACTTGAAAAATACATTAGATCTGTTTGAATTGTATTGTAATACATTATAAAAAAAAAAACGGCTTATATTTTGGGATTCAAGTTTCATATGTACTCTAACCCCTGCAGAGTGTACGTGGCTTTGAAGTCAATAAAGTTCAACTTCAGTCTTTGCCCCATAAAGAAAGGGTGATTTTTCTGTCCAACTCTTAGAAAAACAATTTGAACTGTCTTGACCAACTACTCAGGTAAAAGAAAAAAAAAAAAAATTGGAATAATGTGAGATTCAGATAGGATAAGAAACTTATATTTCTGTCCAACTCCTAGAAAAAAAGATTTGAAATGTCTTGAACTACTCAGATAAAAAAATTGAAAGAATGTGAGAAGCAAATAGGATAAGAAACTTAAATTTTCGCCCAACTCTTAGATAAATGATTTGAATTGTCTTTAAATACTTAGATAAAAAGATTTGGAAGAATGTGAGAAGTAAATAGGATAAGAAACCTAAAGTTTTTGTCCAACTCTTAGATAAATGATTTGAATTGTCTTGAAATACTTAGATAAAAGATTTGGAAGAATGTGAGAAGTAAATAGGATAAGAGACCGTTATTTTGGGGTTCAAGTTGCATATACTCTCTCGAACCCGATTAGTGTACGTCGTTGGAATGTCAAGAAAGTTCGACTTCAGTTTTGCCCATAAAGAAAAGAGTAGTTTTTTCTGTCCTCTTGCTATCATAAAAAAAAAATTGATGTTTGCTACGACTATACTGGTAGAGCCCTTATCTTTCATGTTTTCGTATCAATAGTTGTTTATTAGACTAATAAACATGTTGTGGTCCATAAAGAAATTTCCGCTATCTGCATGTTGTGGTGCTTCCATTTAATAATGAGGAATTCATTAGTTATATACATGCTAGATTTCCTTCGTACATTTTTATTTGTTGATGGTTTTATTTAAAAAGATTATAGCTTAAATAACATTAATTTTTAATCAGTTATAAATAAACTTTTAAAGCTAACAATTTTAGATTAAGGAGGTCCAAAATTGAGTATACATTTATAATCATATTTATTAGGCCGAAATTCTTATTGATCACTCTCTACTATGATTTCACATTAAAATGACTCCCCGTATTTTAAAACTCATCTAAGTGACCCCCGCACTATGATTTCACATCAAAATGACCCCTCATATTTTAAAACTTATCTAAGTAACCCCTCATACTATGTCTCAAAATTGAAGTCACTTTGAGACATAGTATGAGGGGTTAAACTTATAGTTATATATATATATATATATATATATATATATATATATATAACAAGAGATGGACATACCTGAATTCAATAACAAGTCAAAGAACTGTCAAAAACTGAACAATAATAAATTGCATGATATTACACACAACCAGATGCCAGTAATAAGATGTTCTTGCAATTCAAAGACAAACAAAGGTAAAGAGTTTGTTGTGATCATGATACAATACATATATGACAGTAAAAAAAGATAAATCCTACAATACACACATCACAACTTATAAACTGAACACATGATTCGTTTTTTTATCACAGAGCCACAACTTGTATCAGTGTTTGAACTGCATAGGGAACATTACCTGTCTGAAGTAACTTTGCTAAGTGAACGCTGTGTTTGCTTAAGCCTGTAATGTGCACGATTGATTCAATTTTTTGGCCAATGAAGTTGCCTCTGCTTTTATTTTCAACTGGATGTAACATGAGCCGTTGCAGTCTGTAAATCTGAAGCAGCTGGAGAGATGATCATTAACAATTCCTGCTGCTTGCATAAAAGAGTATATAATGGTTGGACCAACACAATGGAATCCTCGCCGCATCAGGTCCTTGCTTATGATCTCAGCTTTGGGACTCTTGACGGGTACTTGACGGGCATAGCGGAATCCATTGACAATTGGTTTGTGGTTGACAAAGCTCCAACAATAGTTGCTAAAGGACCCAAATTCCTCAATTACCTGCAGTTAAAAGGCATGCATAATGAGCAGATTGAGATCAAAGTTCAGGAAGGAACCTAGTTGACCTATTATGTTTTACCACATTTAGCTGAAATATATCTTTGCAATTTAAGGTGTTCTTAAAGTTATATACCAGAACTTTACTTTAGATTTAATAATGGAGGATGGACATATAACAGAAACACTTGTCTCATCATCGTATTGCATAATATGATCTCAAAGTCGTCTCACATAATATCGCCTCCTAGAAGATGAATTTCGAACAAAATAGTCGGCAAGTTACACTTATCAGTTACATGATCAATCAATTGTCAACTTGAAATGAGCAACTAAATGGGAAAAAAGGATCTAAATTATCTTCCATTATGCATGAGAAACATTTGTCTCATCAACGTATTGCATTATATGCTATCAAAGTCGTCGCACACAATATCATCACCCAGAAAACAAAATAGTCAACAAGTTGCACTTATCAGTTACCATCTTAGATGAGGCAACTTATTTCTTGGATTGTAATGAGTCATTCTCTAACTCTAATGAAATTGTGAATACATGTTATCTCTCAAGGGAAGGACATAAAAGGCTGTGGAAGCTGGGTCTGGTATCCACAAGGCCAATGATCCATTGCAAAAGTGAATGCTGTGCTGTTTGTAATGAATTGGAGAGAGCAAAGTCAGGAAGGTTACAGTTGGGTGCAAACTCTTGGACTAAAACTTATTCCTCTTTATCAAGAAGAAAAAATATACCTTGGAAATTATGGAACATATGCAATGACTGTTTTAAACTAGGAAACAAGACCGATGTTTTGAGATGGTCTCATTTCCCTATAGAAGCTAATCTTTTTGTCCATATGCTTGCTAACAGTGCAAAAGTAAGTGGGATTTCAACCTGGTTGGATCACACCATGCATTTTGTAATTTGGCAGATGCTCTTAGTTGAATGAAATAGTTAGTCTTCTTTATTAGAATACAAATTATATAGGTCAACATCGATCGGTATACATTTGCTTATTATTCTTTTAGTGATATCTAGTGGTATGGGTTAGTGTACTATCTGACATTACCATAACTATACCAGTCCTATAATATAATGAAACTGGTATGAGACTGATTCTTGAGACTATGTCTGCTACTCAATCTTGCCGAAGAACTATTGCATCCCAAATGCCATTTGCAGTTATAATGATTTGTCAATTATTTGTTCAATTACCCTCCTACTATTTTTATATCTAAATAACAGTACATCAAAAAGCCAATCTCATTTAATCAAGGATCGACATACCAATCCGTACCAATGTACCGAACTGAGCTCGATATGATATGGTGCCGGTACCGAGTGGTACGCACAAGGCATACCGCTCAATATATAATATAATATAATATAAAATAAAAAAAAGGGCAACGTCGCCTCATTCCTTCTCCCACGCAGGAGACGTTTCTTCTCCCCACGAAGGGAGAAGAAATCACCTGTGACCGATGGATAGCACGAGCGACTCTTCACCCGCAGGTGACGGATAGTGCGAGGGAAGAGTAGTGCGACTCCAGGTTCTTCTTCTCCCTCTTCTTTTTTCTCCCTTCCTTAACTAATACTACCCGAAATCGATAGTTGATGGTCGAAATCGATTATTACTGGTTGATTTAGGATGGTAACGGGGCAAAAGCAATACCAATCGACGGTACCGTCCGGTAGCGGATGGTTTGCATATTGATCAGCTGGCAGACCTATACATACCGCCTGTATCGAGCGGTACATGTTGAAACGGCAATCCTTACCTTTAATAAAATAGTTTATTCATCAATATGCAAAGCGAATAATCTGAACGCTTTCTGGGGAACCTTTTGAATAATACCAAACAGATGGTGAGGAATACTAGTTAGGTAGTTGAATGCTAAAATTATGCTTGTTATGCATGGAAATCTACATGCAACTATATTACTAAAATGCAAGAGGTGGAAGTGCCAGACATGTTGAAAACACTAAATGCTTTCTCTCTCATAAAGAAGAAACCTGGTCATGAGTTTTTTTTTCTTGTTCTTCTTTTCCATGTATATGTGGAGGTAACTTCATTTATCTGGAGTAGTGCCAGCTAAGATGCGGTCACTTGGTTCACTGTTCATTAAAACTGTTGCAAGTTATCAGGACCAATGTAAGCGGAGATACAACAAACTAGAATGATCAGTGTTGTCGATGTTCATTTGTGCTAAAACAAGTAAGGATTCTTCCACTACTATTTAATATAATAGCTATAAATAAGCAACCGAGGTTAAATTTCATAAGGAAAGAACTATGACAGTGCTAAAAGTTAAAAGCCAGATAAAGATCTTTTACCTTAAATATCTGTCTTGCATTCTCTACAACTGCACGCATCTTCTGCTCTGATAACAAACTACCACTGGATTTAAGCGAGAGTATCTTCTTTTCATTGAATTTAGCAACAGAGGCGGGATCAAAATTATCAAACAACTTCCTGATGAAAGCAATATTATATATACTTAAGGCTCAAGTTTATAAAATCCCACAGGTTCCATTTGTCTCAACTGAAGGTTTAGAAGAGAAAATTGCAAACCTAAATTTCTCTCTCTTGTTCAGAATAGTTGGCCAGCTGAATTCTGACAATGCTGCTGATAAACTAAGCACCTCAAAAAGCTTTTGGTCGTCATAAATTGGCAGTCCCCATTCTTCATCATGAAATAAAACATAAAGTGGTTCTGGAAGGGAAGAAGGCCCAAAAATGAACATAATAAATCAAAGATAAGTTGTTTTTCCGATAAAATGAATCTAAATTTAAATGAAATACAAGTAAGACCATTATAAACATTTATGACTCTGAATGACTTGACTGAGGTCAGAGTAGCTCACTTCGTGCTTGGTTCTCGACTAGTGCCAATCAGTGTGCAGTTAGGAAAACAAGTATCACTAGTCAAAAAGAACTTCCAGCATTCCTTCTATTTGTTGCTTATCTTTGGTAATTCTTATTTTGCTTTATATGTTTTCAACTAGTTGCAATCAGTGTGCAGTTAGGAAAACAGTATCACCAGTTCAAAAAAAAAAAAAAAAAAAAACCACGCAGCATTACTTCTACATGTTGCTTTTCTTTGGTAATTCTTGTTTTGCATTACATAAATTTCTTTTAGGTAAAAATGATTATTTGAAATGTCAGTTGTATGAAGTTAGCAGATAATTTTTATGGAAGTCAGAATTTGTTTCAGCTTTCATCTCTGCATGATCTATATAACTTATTTATCATGTTTGTTCATGTGGTTTTTGTCTCTATCAACTTTTATGAATTAATTCTTAAGGATGAGAAAATAAATGCAATTAACTAATATCAATGCCACCGCTTCTGTTAAACTGACAAGCCAATGCTGTTAAGACAGGAAGCACATAACAGGGCTCAAACTAGTGATTGTATTGCAGATTAGAAAAATTCAAAACATATTTTCAACAGACAAAGCAAAACAAATAAGCCACCTAAGAGATGTCTTCTTGGTGTTTTCAGAATGGATCTGTAGCATCTCAATACAACTGCAACCACAAAACTTTCAGTTTGCTTGCATCAAGATTTTTTGGGTACTTCTATCAGTAACATGGATGTGAAACTGTGAACTACATATTTTCTGAGATAATCCCATCCAACACAAGACCACCACAACGGAGATACAAAATTTCAGTGCCGAGAGGTTCATCTAGTGGTTTCAGATAATAACATTATCTTTTTCATAATTAACTTCATGTTGTAGTTTATCATATTAAAGTATATTTAACACTCCAAATAAAAAAGAAAAAGGAAAAAAATCAATTAAACATTGCAAATCCATTATTCTCGCTTGTGTTGTTCATCTTCGTATATAAGGGTTCAATAGATATCCTATGGATTTTGATAATTTGATGCTATCTCCACTCATGATAAGGAATTATGTCTAACTAAATTCTGAAGGACATAATTACTTTCAGGTAATTATTTCTGGGTTCCGCTCTCATCAAAATACTTGATGTAATGGAAACTACAACCAATTCAGAAATTCGAACTATTAAGAACATAAATTCAGGTCATGTCAAATCTATTGACTTAAGCATTTAGATGCAATGATATTGATAAAAAAAATTAAGACCAGTCATATTCTCGTTTGTGTTGTTCATCTACATCTATAAGGGTTTCAATAGATATCCTATGGATTTTGATCATTTGATGCCATCTCTACTCATGATAAGGAATTATGTCTAACTAATTTCTGAAGAACATAATTACTTTCAGGTAATTATTTCTGGGTTCTGCTCTCATCAAAATACTTGATGTTGTGGAAGCTACAAGCAATTCCAAAATTCAAACTATTAAGGATATAAATTCAGATCATGTCTCATCCATTGACTTAAGCTTTTAGATGCAATGATATTGATAAAATAAACTAAGACCAGTCATACTTCTCATGGTTTCTCCATTTAATTCCACATGATCTCGTACTAGTTGGTTTACCTCTATGGTTCAAAATTCTTGTGATAATTTCTCAAAATGCAATAACCAGTAGACAAGATACAACAAGTGTGAAACTACCTTACACGGAAAAGTAAAATTGGATCAACTATTCCGATTCCTCTTCTAAGCTTTTAGATTTAATGACAATGATTAAAAAAAAATTAAGACCAATCATACTTCTCATGATTTCTCCATTTAATTTAACATGATCTCAGACTAATTGCTTTACCTCTAAAGTTCAAAATTATGGTGATACCTTCTCAAAATGCAATCACCAGCAGACAAAGGTACAACAAGTGTGAAAACACCTTATAAAATCATATCCACTATTACCACCTTCTTTGAACCAAAATTTCCTTTGTTATAATTGTGTCGTTTGGAGCAAGACAACAGAGAGATCTAGCCTTGAATGCAACATAGCTGGAACCACTGTTAAAGACTCTCTACAGTATTTGACTGCAAAAGTTGCACTCCCGCATTTCTTGATCTCAAGCATCCGTACTATGTTGGGTTGTCTTACTTGACTAGCAATCATCTCCCATGTGCACCCACATTACCTTTTTCGTCAATTTAAGTGGATCATTTTGCAACCAAATTACCGGGCTATCATGATTCATACTTATATTCAACACAATTGGACTCTGATTGGATCAAAATAGAATTATGGATTTTCTTTTTTCTATGATGCATGGGTACTTCAAAATGTTTGACGTGTTCATGTCATGTTTTAGTGGGACATCAATATATGGATACCTTTTGACATGCGTCAAGAGAGATGAAGCCAGAATATATTGCTTAAGGGGGCTATAAAGAATATTGAATATCCGTACATCTTAATACATCCGACTAAACAATTGGCCACATAAAAAAAAAATTAAATTTATTACATGAATGAAAGAATAAAAAAGTTCAAAATTAATTAATATCTGAAAATAATTAGTTTGGGGATACTGCAGATACTTAAAAGGGTTGCCTGGTATAATGTTCCCGCCACTGTGTGGTTTGTTAAAGGTAAATGTATGCATAGTGAAGGTACTTATAACCAAAATGTTAGGATTTCAATGTTTATAATGATTAAATTAGTTTCCATGGTCACTATGGATGTATCTTTATGCAAAGCAACTTAAGCACTCATTAGACAAGAAATCAGGAAGAAGTTAGAAAATATTTTTGAGAAATTAATATTTGAATGAATTTGTCAAAATTACTTATAAGAGCAAAAAAGGTATTATTTTTTCAAACGTAACATTAATATCAGAAATTACTTTGGAGAAAGTAATATCTGAACAAATGTGTATCTATTATGATAGTCATAAAAGAGAAAAATGAAATTACTGTTAAACCATAACAATTAAATATCACATATAATTATATGGCACAAGCATAACTATAGCTCTCTTGGCAAGACAGTAGCTTTATTGTACCATGTATAATTCTTTATGGTAATATACTAAATATATGAGGGACACTTACATCATCTACATAAGATTAATTCGTGTTAAATGCTTCCATCTTATATTGGCTATATAGATAATATACATGTAATAATTGTTTTGTTCTTGCTTTGTAGTATAATTTTATGAGATTTTTCTCTGTCACGTCGATTGGAGTATTATGCCATGTTCTTGTCTTTCTATTCATTATTGATATTTAACTACTCTATGATGCAACCACACGAGCTATAAGGGAAACAAAATCAGTAAAAGAAAAGTACTTAACGTAATTTAGAGAAAAGGACAAGAAAAAATAAACATATGAATGAGCGCCATTTCCTGTCCCACAACTTCCATAAATGCTGGCATTCCGACGTACTAAAATCTGATAATAATGAACAAGATAGTTTCTTACTCTTCTTCACAATTCAAATGACAAAAAAAATTGAAAAAAAAAAGAAACAACAGGGATTGAAACAATTTCTTGGATAGGAAGAAGTAGTTATCATAATATAGCTCGCTAGTTTCACTTCCTATGCACTTCTTTAGGGAGCACCCTCAAATCCTAAGTTTGACCTATCTAGGCCAGCTTACCATCAAAACCATGGTAAAATAGTATATTAGATAGAGATTATGGGAAATGACAAAGATCCAAAAGTGTTGACCAGAGAAACTTTCTTCAGAAAGAACCATTTTGACTATTTTGCTCCGACTAATTTGTTCTTCATTTGAGGTACCTAACATTTTGAACTTCTGTTTCATTATGACAACGTATCACTTCACCATGTACGAAGGCAAGCAGAGGAAATAAGTAACTTCGGACCATATATTTATTTTCTTCATTAGATGCAAAATTATGCAATGAACAAAGAAAGCGGAAACCACATACCAGAGAAGGCTGTGATCCAAGGACATCTTCTCTTGCCAATCGTGCGTTCCAACTGCAACGGTGGCACCACCACCGCCTCACCGACACCTTGAGATGCTACCTTCACGGGTTTCACTCTAGTTTGTCTGTTCCTGCTTTCAAATCTGCCAGCCTTCAACCCAGACAGGCCGCAAGAAGACTCGGAAGTGCTTGATCCATCTTCCGACACGTTCCGATCCAGTTCCAATGTCTCCTTCTTCTTCCATGCGCACTCCGTCGGCCTCGAGACCCTCGATTTTGCAGCACCGTGTCTCCGTACTTGTCTAGGATTAGAATGGAGCTTCGATTCAGACCTCGATCCCATCGGTCCGGAGATCAGCGAACCGCGAACGAACCACCAGAAAACCTACCCACAAGACGTTTCGATCTCAAGGAGCCAAAAACCACTACAGACTAATCTCGAAATCCTCTTCGGTAAGGAAAGATTTGGGAGGAGAGGACAGATGTTGCCAACTACCCTAGAAGCTTGTTGAAGCTTCAACGGCGAGTGAACAGAGACGAGCGAAGGCAGAGAGAGAAGGAAGAAATTTAAACGGGGAACACAAGTGAAGGAGTCCGCCAGGTGACCGGCTGTTTCCCGTTGACAGATGCTCGCCTACCGGTTGCCGGCACTTATCCTACCCGATTCGGTAGGAGCATCGTGCACCCTTCCGTCTTACCCCCGATTCTGTGTGAAAATGCCAACTATTGTCATCGCGAACGAAGGGCGATCTCCGGCTATCGGAGGATAGAATGGTCATTTAAGGTGCCTATTCGTTTGTCAAAATGTCAAGTATGCCATCCATCGCGAACGTAGGGCACTCTCTCCGGCTACCGGAGGATAGCGGTGCGGAGACGGCTTCGGTCACCCATCGTTGTCGGTCGCAGGTGAATCGGTTATGGGAATCGCTTGGCCCGCAAGTTCCATACCGTTACGTACAAGCGTCCATGGGTAGCACGTGGTTCCCCACACGAACATAGGTTTGTATAAGCTTCGTCCAAGGCGCATACACATTTTTTACATGGAATATTGCAGTTAATCGTACACTCTGATCCTGGCATTAATAATTGTGGAGGAAGATGATTGATTGACCTGACGGCCATGAACGATAAGGATGAGGTTCACATCATCCGGGGGTGCCCG
This sequence comes from Ensete ventricosum, assembly GCA_029747655.1. NCBI lineage: Eukaryota > Viridiplantae > Streptophyta > Magnoliopsida > Zingiberales > Musaceae > Ensete > Ensete ventricosum. Next base: position 19,633,206 of record JAQQAF010000009.1, read on the forward strand.
TGAAGCAAGGAGAGTGGATCCTACAATGTATGTCTATTGTGTGGAGACGTACACACAGAGTTGTTCAATGGATGTGGGTGTCCCAACGGCTACTTCGAAGATGAGGGGGGGGGGGGGGGGGACCTCAGTCGCAACCAACTTTTGTGTACGAACAACTTTTCTGTGGAGACGGGCCCCACCTGAGATCATCGACATAACCATTTTCTCTTCTCAAGACTTTTATGACTGCCCTTTGTGCTTGATTCTTAGCTACACTTCAGTATGATGATGGTGACATCTAAAGTTATTATACATACATCCCTCACCTCTCACAATCCAAGAAAATTTGGGTGCCGTAATTATTTACAATTTTTTTTTGGTTACTATATTTTCTGACGGTATTTACATCTGGTTGAAATGAAAATATAGTGGGATTTCTCGTGATGATAACTGGGAAACCACAGTCTCATCACAAGACTTGGCTTTTGATATTTTTAGCCATAGGGAACGTTGTATCTATCGTATAAGGAGTCCTTCCGTTTCGTAGGATATGTGTGACTCTGAGTGAACGTCCCATGTGAAAGAAACTTTGGATCGTTGCTGTTATTATATGGACACATAAATAAATGACTTTAAGTATAAAAGACGTCTCCGATCATTATCTTGCACAGTCCTTGTGATGGAAACGAGTGAAACTTGAGATCAAATTTAAAGTTGTGTTAAAAAAATTACTGAGCTCCTCTATCAGAATTAATATGACCCACGTCTGTCTTTTTTTTTTACCCTTTATGATTTTTTAATAATAAATTAATATGTTATTTAAATTTATTGATTAATGAGGAAGACAACTCCCATTTGAATTGTTTTGAAAAAGTATGTCTACATCGACACTCTCTCCATCCATTGATTACAATATAATATTTTATTGATTAGCGTATGTCAAAGTAAAATAGTCAGAAAGAGAAATCAAAATTTGTCAATTTCAATTTTCTTTTAGTAAATTCAGATTTTCCCAAATGATCCCTTAATGCATCTATCGATTGATCACTGTACGATATTTAATTAAATTTTATCTCATAAAAATCATTAAGTTTAAAGATCATGAGATTTACTTTGTATATGAATTTAATCATTTATATATGGTTTCAGAGCCATAATTTAGAAATTATGTTTTCTGATTATTTAATTTTATTTTTATTATTAATTAAAATTATGATTTCATTATTTTACATTGATTTTGGTTACAATTAAAGTCTTAATAGTTGTGCCGATCATGAAACTCATGATTCACTAGTTTCTTTTTATTATGAAATGGATGTCATATTATGGTAATGAATTATTTCATATATCATGAGTTTTCTTATTATAAAATGAATGACTATAAGTCATATTATGGTAATGAATTAAATTATGATATTATAGCTTTATTTCATATATGGTGAGTTAAAATCATAAGTAATTTGGTGTTTATATATTATGTGGTTTATTAGTCACCGAAGTGGTCCAACATTAAGATCATCTAAATATTAATTATATAACATTTATAAATAAATTATCTATGATTAGTTGATGATTATGAATGAAAAATGACATAATGGTAAACATTGTAATGGATATATTAATGCTCTTAATTTATAACTTTTATATATGTCACATCTCTCCTAGACAACTCCTCAATCATTTTCATTTCTAATTCTTTGATTGCTCTGCTCTAATTTATGTGATGATATCAAATACTCAAAACATTAATGTGAGAGTCTTTTATCTTATATTTTGCAGTATCTCGTATTGTGTCCCTTAGTTCATATGCTTCATTTGTTTCTTTATTTATAACAGATTAAACTTCTCTTATTGGTGTAAATAAGTACAGTTTCAACCAGATGTTTTGAATCTTGATTTGACACTTTTTAAGTTGAGAAGCCCACTATTGGTGACAAAGAAAATATTTTTCATAAAATCTGAGAAAGATTATATACTGATTATGTAAATCATGATTGAAGTAACATCAAGTCTACTCTTCTCAAAACCGTTAGTGGCAAGGAATTCATGAAATTTGTAGAAGAGGATTCTTAAACTACTAATGAGCAAATCATCAATATCTTTTACTGGTACATTAATGAGCAAATTAACCAGCATGAAATTTGATTATTCTCATACCATGCATTGGCATGTCAGAGTGTTGGAAAATTAAAGGCTCTGGGACTGGATATTTTAGTATAACTTATACTTATTGATGAGCAAACTAAAATGTCAATGGGTAGGTGAGCTTGAACAGAATATTTGAGCATTTAATCTAAATATAATTTATTGAAAAAAAAGGAAAACTTATGCTAAGAGGAGGCAGCGTAGCTTTTTGCGCTGCGGCTGAAACAAACTGTACAGTAATAAAGAGAGAAAAATATTTGACAAGAGGATATGACTGTAAAATTTTGTCAGATTTGACTTAAATTTTATGTGAAAAATTATTACATCTACGATTCTAACAGTATTTATATATGATTTATTCTCTCTATGATAATTTTTTAATTTATTTACTTAGTGAGTTTTGATCTTTCCTATTGTGAGATTCATCAATGTTAATGATACTATATTACTAGGAACCAAGATATATGTTCTTGATGACATTATGATCCACTAGTTATTCTACTGAAGTTTCATTGTAAACCTATTATCATTAGCGATAGTGGAAGTTTGAGTGGAATACGGTCTCATAATTTTTTTTTGTATTGGGTTTTTTATTCTGCTATTTATAACAAGTTGATAATTTTGTTGAGAAATTCATTTTGATACATAAAGAAGAAAAAATATTATTCCGCATTCAATAGTTTTTCTCAACAAGTGGTATCAGAGCACATGTTATTTGGTGTAGTTTTCTCTTGTGTGATTGAAATGAAAGAGTCAGATGATATAATTAAATTGAACTCATCAAATTATTCCACTTGAAGGTGGATGATGAAATATTTGCTCTATTGCAAAGATTTGTATAACCTATCAAAGTTAAAGTAAAACCTTCTACTATGGATGATGAAGAATGAGAGGTACATCATAGAAAAGCTATTGCCTATATTAAAAGATAGATGAATATATATTTGCAGGAGTCTATTTATAATGAAACCATAGCTGATGTTATTTGGTAGAGACTAGAAAATCTATGTGCAAAGAAGACAATGGTAAATATAATTTCTCTCCTCGGAAGGCTTGTCAATTTAAAATATAAAGATGATGGTAATATTATTGAGCACATAAGCCTCTTTTAGAGTATTGCAAACAAGCTGGTTACTATGAAATTGAATATATATATTGAGATACAAAGATTGTTATTCCTCAGTTCTTTACCAGAAAGTTGAGAAACATATGTTATGACAATTTCTAACTCCACGCTAGAGGAAAATCTAACTATATATATGGTTAAAGACATCTTGCTGAATGAAGATGCCAGAAGGAAAGAACAAGGAGAATCTTCTTCTAGTGCACTTGCTATTAAAAAATAAGAAAGACGTGAAAAAAGTCATAGTAGGAATCTACATGGTCATAGAGGAAGATCCAAGTCCAGAAGAGATATCAAGTGTTTTCACTGCAATAGGCTAGGTCACATGACAAAAGAGTGTAGGTTTTGGAAGATAGAACAAAATGAAAGAAAGAAAAATGAGAAAGATACCAATATAGTTGCTACTGAAGGTGATATTGATATTATTTGTGTTGATGGGTATGTTAGTCTTACAGCTCAGGTCAGTAATTGGGTAATTGACTCTGGTGCTTTTTTTTTTATGTTACTTTTCATTATGATTTCTTTATGTCTTACAATACTGGTGATTTTGGTAATGTCAAAATGAGAAAGAGTGGTACATCTAAGATAATGGGTATTGGAGATATTTGCTTGGAGATCGGTATTGGGAGCAAATTGATACTCAAAGATGTAAGACATGTTCAGATATTCGTCTTAACTTAATATCTATAGGGAAACTTGATAATGAGAGATTTATGCACTATTTTGATGAAAGCAAATGAAAACTCACTAAAGGTTTACTGGTTGTAGTGAGAGGAAAGAATCAGAACTATTTTAATATCATGTAGTCTAAGCTACACAAAGAAGAGATTAATACAATCAGAAAGGATGAAAGTATAAATATTTGACATAAAAGGCTTGGTCATATTATCGAGAAGGGACTTCAAACTCTTGCTAGAAAGCAGTTGTTACCAAAGTTACAAGGTACGTCTCTTAAATCTTATGATCATTGTTTAGCTGGAAAAACATATAGAGTTACATTTCATACTTATCCACCATCTAGAAGATTAAATGTTATTGACTTGATTCATATTGATGTTTATACTATGCAAAGTAGAACTCTTGGAGGTGCTCTTTATTTTGTTTCTTTTATTGATGACTATTCTAGAAAAGTTTGGGCTTTTACTTTGAAATCCAAAGATCAGATACTCGATGCTTTCAAAGAGCTTCATGCTAGTGTTGAAAGTGAAATAATAAGAAAACTAAGTGTGTTAGAGCAGATAATGGTGGTGAGTATATGAGTCCTTTTGAGAATTATTGCAAGTTTTATAGGATTAGGCTTGAGAAGACAGTTCCTATAACTCCTCAACAAAACGATGTGGCAGAAAGGATGAATATAACTATTAAAGAACGGATTAGGTGCATGCTTCCCCATACCAAGTTACTTAAGTCATTTTGGGGGGAGGCTATGAGAACTACAATTGATCTGATAAATATTTCTCCATCAGTTCTTTTGAATGGTGATGTTCCAAAGAGAGTATGAAAAGGGAAAGATGTATCTTATGATCACTTGAGAGTCTTTGGGTGTAAAGCATTTGTTCATATTCCTAAAGATGAGAGATCCAAGCTTGATAATAAGACAAAATGATGCATTTTCTTGAGATATGGTCATGAAGAGTTTAAGTACAAATTATAGGATCCAGTAGATAAGAAGATTATTAGAAACAAAGATGTCATATTTCTTAAATACCAATTATTTGAATATGGTAATAATGTTTAGAAACAAAATACCTCTGTTTATATTTCTTGGAGTTTCGGCCTAGTTCCTCTACCTATAGTCCATGATGATTAAGGGGGAGATGAACAAGAAGATGGTGGTGAGAATGCTAGTGATGATGCCCCTACAGTTGATAAAGTCGAACCAACTAAGTAAGCACCTCCACCACCATATGAGATTTCACTGAGAAAATCCACAAGAGAGCAAAGACCATCTACAAGATATCCTCCATATGAATATATTATGATTACTGACAGGGGAGAGCCAGAAACTTACCAAGAAGCTATTCTATATCAGCATAAGAATAAGTGAGTTGAAGCCATACAAGAAGTGATAAGATCCTTGTTTAAGGACCACAATTATGACTTGGTAAAGTTACCTACAGAGAAAAAAGCTCTCAAGAATAAATGAGTTTATAAATTGAAGACTGAAAATAATAGCTTATAACAAAGATATAAGACATGATTAGTTGCAAAAAGATTTAGTCATAAAAAGGGTATTGACTTTGAAGAAATATTTTCTCCTATGGTAAGAATGTTCTCTATGTGAGTTGTTCTTGGTTTGGCTGCCAACTTGAATTTAGAAGTTGAGCAACTTAATGTGAAAACTGTACTTTAACATGGTGACTTAGAAGAATAAATTTATATGGAGTAACCAGAAGGTTTCAAAGTCAAAGGAAAAGAAAATGTAGTGTGTAAGCTTAAGAAAAACTATATGGACTCAAACAGACACCTAGATAGTGGTACAAGAAGTTTGATTCCTTTATGATGAGCCAAGGGTACAATAAAACCACATTTGATCTTGTGTATTTATAAAGAAGTTTTCATATGATGATTTTATTATTCTCCTGCTATATGTTGATGATATACTAATTGTTGGCCATGATGCTAGTAAAATTGAGAAGCTTAAGAGAGAATTAAGTAAGTCTTTTGCTATGAAAGATTTAGGATCAATGAGACAAATACTTGGCATTAAGATTCTTCGTGATAAAAAGAATAGAAATATTTGGTTATCTTGGGAGGCTTATATTGAAAAGGTTTTTGAAAGATTCAACATGAATAAAGCCAAAGCAGTTTGTTCTCCACTTGCAGGTCATTTCAAGCTGAGTTTGAAACAATATCCTACAAGTGAGAAAGAAAAAAAAAGAAATATCCAGAGTGCCTTACTCATCTGCAGTAGGCAGTTTGATATATGCTATGATTTGTACTAGGCCAGATATAACTCATGCACTTGGATTTATCAATCGATTTCTCTTTAATCCTGATAAGGAACATTGGGCAGTAGTAAAATGGATATTAAGATATCTAAGAGGTACTACCAGGTTGTGTTTATGTTTTGACATTGGTAAACCTGTACTAGAGGGTTACACAGATGCAGACATGACAGGTGATACTGATTCCAAGAAATCTACTTCAGGGTTCTTGATAACTTTTGTAGGAGGAGCAGTCTAAGTTACAGAATTATGTTGCTCTATCGATCATAGAAGCATAATATCTAGCAATTACTAAAGCCTGTAAGGAAGCTTTATGGATAAAAAAAAATTCTACAGGAATTAGGTTTGAAATAGAAAGGATATACTATTTACTGTGATAGTCTATGTGTCATTCACCTCTCCAAAAATTCAATATACCATTCTAGATCCAAGCATATTGATGTAATATATCACTGGATTTGTAATATGCTTGAGAGGAAAGAAAAGATGCATACTGATGAGAATGGATCAGATATGTTGACAAAGTCTTTGCCTAAAGAGAAGCTTGAAGCATGTAGACAGAGAACAGACTTAGTATAGCCTACCATATGAGCTGGAGGGGGAGACTTGTTGGGTCCAACCCATAGGTGGGCTTGGACCAGATATTTGGGCATTTAGCCCAAATCTGATTTAAGAAAAAAAAAAGGAAAACCTAATCTAAGAGGAGGCAACATAGCTTTTTGAGCTTCGACTAAAACGTGCAAAGAAACAACACATTAATAAACAGAGAGAAAGTTTTGACAAGAGGATCGAACAATAAAATTTTGTCAGTTTTGACCCAAATATTATGTGAAGAATCCTTGCAACCAGATCTATCATAACGTACTCATATGTAATTTACCTTCTCTGTGATAATTTTATGATTTATCCACTTAGTGAGTTTTGATCTTTCCTATTGTGAGATCTATCAATGTTGATGATGCTATGTTATTGGTGAACCAAGATATATGTTCTTGATGTCATTGTGATCCTTTAGTTATTATAGCAAAGTTTTATTGCAAATCTATTATCATTATTGGTGATAGTGAAAGTTTGAGTGGACTACAATCCCATAGTTTTTTTCATATTGAATTTCTTATGTTAAAAATATGATATCTCACTTTGTGGTTAATATATTATTATGTTATTTATCTTATTTTAGTTAATATTTATTTTTTTTGATAATAAGTTGATAATTTTGATAAGATACTCATTTTAATACACATATAAAAAAAATATTATTCCACATTTAATAATTTTTTCCAACAATACTTACTTCCTTACCTTCTGAACAATATGGATCATTACAAATAAACTACCACATGATTAGGGATAAGTAGAGTATCCATCAGTTGATCCATATGCTTCTGTTCATTTTGAATCAAGAAGCTGGAAGGAAGCATGAAAGAAAGTCTAGAAAAAACATAAAGAAAAGATTGCATAATATGAATGAATCCTACAAATCTACTACTCAAATGCACAAGAAAGTACATACAGACGATAAATATAAATATGGTGAGAAGGTTGGCTACTACTAGAACAATTGCCCACAGTGAATTATCTGGATCTCCAAAAAAGGCTAAACCTTTTGCTTTTATATATTTTGAATGAAACTTAATAAATTTTTTTATAACACTTTGTGGATTTATTCTAGTTCAACTGCTCATATTTTCAATACTATGTATGTACGAATTCGTTATGATCTAAGCCAAAAGGTAAATGAAAACTTCATTTTCATGGGGATCCAAGACAAAGCTCCAATTAAAGGCATTGAGATTTATCATCTTATTTTAGATATTGGGTATTGCTTGGATTTGTGTTAAATTTTTATGTATCCACTATTTCTCACTATTCTTTTGTAATATAACTTTATTCTCAAAACTCGATAAAGCAAGATTCTTTTTAAATATTTTGGTTACAAATCTTTTAGTTTATTTAAGAATAATATCCTTATTGGTTTTGAATCCTGTATGATATGATGGTTAATATATAAGTTAAACCTTGATGGTCTCTTTGTCAAAACATTATTGACTCGCATCATAAGCAAGAAGTTTACAACTTCTTAAAATTATATAAACTGATCTATGTGAAACTTTTGAAGTTCTATGACTTGGTGGAGAAAAGTATTTTTATCATATTTAATGAATATTTTTCATGTTATAGTTATATTTATCTATTGTATTAGAAATCTCAATTTGTGGATGCCATTAGGGTGTGCATTAAGGAGATCATACGGAGGTGATGAATATTATAGAAAGTATAATGAATCAAGACAATGTTAAGATTCATTTGCCAAATTTCTTGAGAAGTCATGGCATATGTGCTAAATATACTGTGTCAAGTATGCAGTAATGTAACAGAATGGTGTAGCAGAAATGTATAATTGCACCTTGATGAATATAGTTAGGAGCATGTTAAATTATTGATTTTTTACTCATTTCATTGTGGATCGATGCATTAAAGATCGCCATGTACATATTAGTAAGACAATTCCAAAGACTCCATTTGAACTATGAGAAAATTCAGTTTAAAGCATCTATATGTTTGGGGTTGTCGAGTGGAAGTAAGAATTTATAATTCATAAGAAAGAAAATTAGATTTTAGAATCACTAGTTATCCAAAAAAATTTAAGCAATATAGACTTTATTACTTTAATCATAATACAAAATATGGTTATCCAACGAATTCAAGTAGAGGTAACTTCTAGGTTGTTGTTTCCTCAACTATGCAATAGTTTGATAATATTTGAGAGCAACAAATAAATGATCAATCTTTCAATAATAAAACTATCACCAATGAGTGCACCACAAGGAATAACATTAAGAAGATCTAAAAAATAAAGAAATTATGCTATTCCCAATGATTATATAATCTATTTATAAGAGTTAGAAATTGACTTAGGTATATATGATGATCCAATTTCATTTTTGTAGGCTATTGAAAGTATAAATTTTGAAAAATAAAATGATGCTATAAAAGAAAAAATTAAAATTGATAAATGAAAATCAAGCTTCAAACTTATTGAATAACTTAAATGATGTAAAATGATCGATTATAAATAGATCTTTAAAATCAAACATAACTCAAATGATAATACCAAAAGGTATAAGACCATATTTATTGCTAAAGGTTTCACTCAGAGAAATAAAATAGATTATAAAGAAACTTTTTTCTCTCTAATTTAAAAAATATTTTTTAGAATTATTATGATTTTATTAGCTCATTATAATTTAAAATTACACAAAATGAATGCGAAAACCTCATTTCTAAATAGAGAGTTGTAGAAAAAGTTTACACTGACCAACCCAAAGGCTTTTCAATTAAAGAGAAGGAACATATCGTGTATGAACTTAGAAAATTAGCATATAAGCAAGCTTCCAAAGAATAATGTCTTAAGTTTAATGATATAATAAAATTATTTCGATTGAAGAAAAATATTATGTACACACACACACACACACACATATATATGTATGTAGATATGTATATATATATATATATATATATATATATATATATATATATATATATATATATATATATATAGATATATATATATATATATATATGTATATATATATATATATATATATATATGTATATATATACATATATATATATACATACATATATATATATATATATACTAATAGTCTTAATTTATTATATAAAATAAAAAAATCTCTCTAAGAACTTCGTAGTGAAAGATATAAAAGAGGTAACCTATATGGTTGGAATTAAAATATTCTAGGATCGCCATATTATCTCAAAAAACATGTATTACTAAGGTTTTAGAAAGATTTAAAATGAAAAAAAATTATTCAGCATGCATTGTTCTAATTTAGAAAGGGAATAAATTTAACCTTATGCAATTTCTAAAGAATGAATTGGAGTGAGAATAAATAATTTTTTTTTTATGCATGTCCAATCTTACACTAGACCAGACATTAGTTTTGTTATTGGAATATTGATAGGTACCAAAGTAGTCTTGGATTGGATAATTGAAAAGCTATAAAGAAAGTTCTAAAATACTTGCTAGACTATATAATTATTTATAGGAGATCAAATGATATGAAAGTAATTAGATTTCAGCTTCAAATTTTAGAATGACTAGTTGATTCTTCACTGATTATCCAAAAAAAATTAAGTAATATAGATTTTATTACTTTAATCATAGTTCAAGAGTTGTAGAGATTAAATTGCTTAAGGATTAAAATGAAATTGTTAAAGGATTATAATGTTAAATATATAGACTCAAATGACAATATCGAGAGGTATAAGACCAGATTTATTGCTAAAGGTTTCACTTGGAGAAATAACATATATTATAAATAAACATTTTTCTCTCTACAAAAAAGATTTTTCAGAATTATTATGAGTTTTTTAGCTCATTATAATTTAAAATTACACAAAATGAATGTGAAAATTTCCTTCCTAAATGGGAAGTTGTAGAAGCTTCCTAAGAATAATGTCTTAAGTTTAATTAAATAATAAAATTATTTAAATTTTTTTAAAAAATATTATTAATCTGTTTATATATATATAATTGTCAATGAGGGTTTTTTTAAAATATCTATGATATTTTTCTTACTACTAACTATCTTAGTTTATTATATGAAATAAAAATATATCTCTTTAAGAACTTTGAAATGAAAAATTAAAAGAGGCAACCTATATGATATGAATTAGAGTATTATGGGATTGATTATAAGGATTGTTAGGTTTATCTCACAAAAACATATATTAATAAGTTTTAAAGAGATTTAAGATGAAAAATTATTCAGGATGCATTGTTCTAATTTAGAAGGGGATAAATTTAGCCTTATGCAATGTCTAAAGAATCAATTGGAATGAGAATAAAAGAAAAAAAATCTTTAATGTATATCCAATCTTATACTAGGCTAGACATTAGTTTTGTTGTTATAATATTGGATAGGTATCAAAGAAATCTTGGATTTGATAATTGAAAAGCTATAAAGGAAGTTTTAAAATACTTGTAAAGAATGAAGGACCATATAAATTACTTGTTGGAGATGAAATAATATGAAAGTAATTAGATTTCAGCTTCAAATTTTGCTGGATGTATTGATATAAAAAAAATCATACTTGGCTATTTATTTCTTTTAGTTGGAGGAGCCATTTCATGGAGCGTAAAGTAGTCTATCATTGTTGCTTCTACTATTAAAGGTGGTATATTTTGAGGTCATAATTCATGGATTATAATTAAGAAATTTTATTTTAGGACTTCAGATTATTGATAACATTGCCAATCCATTAAAAATTTATTGTGATAATTTCGTAATAGTATTTTCTCTAAAAATAATAAGTATTGCAAGAGTGCTAATTATATAAAAGTGAAATATTTGCTTTGAAATAAGTTAAAAACAAGAATATCTATAGCACTGCCCTATGATTATAAATTCATTAATGAAGGGATTATCATTCAAGATATTTAATGAACATGTCAAAAGAATAGATATTATTGGCATCATTATTAATATTATGTTATGTTTATGAATGATTATTTGATAATTTAATCTCACATACATATTTTTGATTTATTATATTTTCTATATTCCATACATGCATGAAGTAGATGAAAGTTGATAGGATTAATCTCTAGCAAAAGTATTATGTTAATTAGAAAACGAATGCTGTGCTATATGAAATAAAATTAATAGAATTGATGATGTATAACCACCATGACTCATATTAGCAATTAACTTAATAATGATAGTTCACTTTGACAATTATATAAAAAAGATTTGACATAATAATTTATGCATTATGATGTATTAAATCATAAAATATATTTATATTACATGGGCTAGGAGAATGTTAGAATTAATGTGGCCCACATGACTTTTTGGTTCTTATGATATTCAGTGATGATTTAATAAATAACTTAAATCATATTGGTTAATGAGAAAGACAAACTTGATTTGAATAGTTATTTCCATTACTGATAAAGGATCTAACTCTTGGATGATTATATTTATTATTAATTTTGAATTAATATATTTATGGAAGATGTCCTTCCTGTCACTATAAATTCAGAACATGATCCTCTCTCTATACATAGATCATAATACAATATTTTCATCAATAACTTATGTAAAAGTAAAGAGATAGAGAAACATCTGAATTATCTTTCATGAAAATTTAATTTTTCCAAGGGATTCGTAAAGGTATCTATCGATGGATCAAAAATATGATATTCTAATTAAGGTTTATTTTGTGAAAATCACTAAGTCTCAACATCATGATATTTATGTTGTTTTATTTTGTATATGAATTTAATCATTGACACCCCTAAGGTGATGCCACTTAATCTAGTATGAATAAGGAGGTATTGATATACTAAGTAAAATGTTAAAATTATTTTTTTGGAGAGCTTTTAAGGGTTTTATCTTGTATAAAGTTGACAAGATTGAGTTTTAGAAAACCTAATTAAATAAGGTGATAAAGTCTTGATAAAAATAAATAAATATGAACATAATAAGATAATTAAATTTTATTATAGTTTAAGGTGTCATCCATTGTCTATTACGGGTATGATACTTAGGTTTGTAAATCATCTGAATCTAGGTTCAAAGGATTTAATAATTAAGTCTAGAATTAGAGTTCAGGATCTTGTAAGTATTTTGAGAAGTTTAATATAATTCTTTTATTTCTATTTTGGGTTGTTTTTTTTTTTTTCTTTCTTTATGGTTTTAGATCTTCTGCTACTTGTACTATGTTAGTATTGTTTGAAAAAAGTTACAACTTTATCTTGAGTTTGAGGGGAGCAAATGTTAGAAATATGATGTAGTTATATAAAAAAAAAATGGTGGAGGAAGAAGATGAATCTCTAACTTTGATAGCCTTAAATATTCAAGCTTTACAATCACAATAACATCCTCTCATCTATTTATAGGAGATGAGAATACAATAGTACATTCATAAGAAATTTCCTTAACTTTCTAGATGATATCTTCTCTTCATAAGATATCTTAACAACTTCCTAGATAAGATATATTTCTAAGAGGATTTTACCTTCCTTCAAAATAATCCAAGATATCCTTAATTTTTTTCAAAAGATTCATGCACTTTTTAAGATGTCAATATCTTTCTTTATCCAAGATGGTCATGCATGACCATTTTTTGATTAAATTAAACTTTAAGTTCAATACTCTCGCTTGAGCTTAATTTTTTTCTATCCATATCATGCCAAGAAATGATTAAAACTTAGTATGAACTTCAAGTGGTTTGGTGAACATATCAACTACTTGGACTTGAATTTTGATACAAATGAGTTCAACTTCATTTATCATCACATGCTCCCTGATGAAATCAAATAAAATGTATGTTCTCTCCTTTCATGATGCACTAGATTCCTTGCTAATACAATAGTGGTCGTCTTGTTATCTATGCAAATTTGTGTTGTTTCTTGTTTGATATGAATATTCTCTAGCAAGCTTTTTAACCTTATAACATGACACATACATACATGCAGATATCATAGCAACACATTGGACTTCCCAAGTTGAGCATCAAAATTGGTTATTTTTTGGATGTACATATGATTGTGGTATCTTCTTACGTTGAAGATAAATCTGGATGTACTCCTTCTATCATTAATGTCTCTTCCTCAATTGCTAACGGCAAATCCAAGAAGTTCAAATCTGTTAGAAATTAAATTGAATAAGCCATGAGAGAGAGTGCATTTGATGTACTTTAGAATTCTTTTAGTGGCCTTCCAATGAATTGATTTAGTCTCCTCCATAAATTGGTTTACCAATTTGTCACCATATATAATATCCATCCAACCGTATACATGTCAAATATCTAAAGCTTTCAACCAAGCTCTTGTAAAGAATTCTATTTATTACTTTTTATCTTCATCATTCTTTGTTAGCTTGACACCACAATCCATCACTGTGGTAATTAGGTTACAATGTTCTATCTTGAACCTTTTGAGAACGATATCTTGCATAAGCCTCTTACGAAATTAAGATGTTCTATTTGCTTTGTCTCAACTTTTATGCTAGGAAATATGTCATCAACCCCATAGTGGCCATGTCAAACTCCTTTGTCATGGCTTACTTGAAGTCTTAGAACATATCAGGATTGTTCCCAATAAAGATCAGATCATCTATGTATAAACAAATATATAATATGCTTTCATCTTCTTCTTTAAAGTACAAAGAATACTCATAAGGGCATTGCAGTAACCCATTAGTTTAAAAATAAACATCAATTCTAGTGTTCTATGATTTGGAGCTTATTTCGCGCCATATAAAGTCTTCTTCAATGTTAGACTTTGTCTTCATATCCTTTCTCAATATATCTCATAAGTTATATCAGTATAAGTTTCTTGTTTAAGAAAACCATTTGGAAATGTAGTAGTCTTCAAATCTAATCGATAAAATTTATCATTTGTTTTCAATACTAAAGACACAAGTAATCTAATGATTTCCATTTGACAATTGGGAGCATATATATATTTCATCATAGTCAATATCAACCTTTTGCTTGTATCATTTTGCCGTTATTCTTTCTTTGTGTATTTCAACTTTTCCTTGAGCATTCATTTTCACTTTCAAAACCCACCTGACTCCAATTTGGTTCATGACCTTGTAAAGTTATGATCTCTCATGTTTATTCTTCTTTATGACATTGACCTCTTCATCCATTGTTTTTCTTAACTTCTTATATTTGATTGTATCTTCAAAAAATAAATTTTTATTAGTATAAAGGCAAACAAGATTAAGATGGTTTGTCACCTGATACATTTTTTGTATGCTTCTTGTTCTTCTTGGTATTGAACTTTCTTCCAAAGATGAACTTGATATAGAAGACTTTTCATTTATCATTTTATCTTTGACATCATCTTGCAACTCCTCCATATTTGTACTCCCATTCTAGACTCCATCTTTATATAACTTACATCTCTACTTACATACACTTTTTGTTCTTTTGGATTAAATAACTTATAGGCTGTAGGTCTTGCATTATAGCCAATGAAAATATATTTAGAGCTTTTGTCATCCAATTTTGTTCTTATTTGATGTGGAACTTGAGCATAGACTATGCATATATAAATATGTAAGAGATCTTAGACTTATTACCACTCTAAGCTTCTTATGGTGTTATGTCTTCTAAGCTTAATGTTAGATATCTATTGAGTAAGTAGATTGTACATGTCTTCTTGATCTTCACCTCAAAACTCCTTTGAATCTTCTTGCTTTGTAGCATGCTTCTAGTTATATTGAGGATTTTTTAGTCCTTTCTTTCCATCACACCATTTTGTTGAGGGGAATAAGGTGTTATCAATAGTGTTGAGAAATCTTAGCGGGAGCATCACATGAGTAGTGGAATATCAAAGCAAAAACGATTTCCTATGTAGATCAAAATCGTTGTGCAAAGATTGGTGTGCAAAAAAAGTCGTAAAAACAAAAATCGCATTACGTGAGAGATTGTTTACCTAGGAAAATTATATATTCATATTTGTTCAGATATAGATGGAGAGGATGAAGGAAGTCAAATGTCTTCCTCTCTAGCAGTATCCACACGTTGGATTACTACGGCGATACTCCTCCAAACGCAGTCCCTAAGTCTCGCAACTCTTGTGCAGAGGGAGGGAGGATAATAGGAGGGGGCGGCCTAAGGGGCAGTCTATTATCTATGTGCCTCCCCTCCTATTTATATAGAGCCACCCATATAATCATAATGGATCTTGCCTTAGTGGGTATTGGATCTCCATCCAATTACCCACTAACCTTGGGATTATTGGATCTCTGTACAATAATCTCCTTTAGTCTCTAATTGGGCCTCATGTAAGGAGTTCATCAATGTATGGTCTCATCTAATGAGAGTAGGGGATAATTCATATCCAATCCTTTATTCGCTGAAGCATCTACCATATGTGTGTGACCCTCTAGGCTAAATACCAAGCTGGCCATGAGTCATGCCTGTCAGAACTCCTGATTCAGTGAATTATTATCTCATAATAATTCACTCGAGTCATCGACTATGGACGTACCAGACCACTACGCCATAGTCCCAAGACGGTACACGAGATCTTAACCATTGGACCCGTCTGTCCTCAATTACCATGTATCTATAATCTCCCATCTATCTAATATCCCAGAGACCGTATACTGGGTATGGTACTATCAAGCCACATACGAAATCCATCTAAGCCTTGTTCTAATCAGATTCTCACGGAGAACTTGTTCTCTCTCAATCCGACCAACCTGATTAGGGATTTACCTGAGCGAAACATACGAAATAATCTCTCATGATACCAAGAGTGAATGATCTTTTATTCACACTCAATAGTCGTTGTAAGGTTGGCTATAAATCCCGATAACCAGTCATACCAGATCTAGAACTTTCTAAACCTGTAAGTATCGTCAAAGAGAGAAGTACTTCAAACAAGACATCTTTGGTATCTCAAGTCTAATGACCAGATACACAACTGAAACTACGGAATTGCAGTCTGACATCAGGTATCATTAACCATACAATATTTCGTAAGTAGATCAATCAATAAACCCATTCTCTAATGAGCACATGTATTGTATCTTTAGTGTTTCTACACAAGTGGCTATGAGACCTGTCATGTCCATCATATGAACGGGTATACAACACACCGATCTATCCGGTTGTCTTAATGTCCCTCGCGAGCAACCTATGATCGAGATTATTTAGTATCTATGTTTAAAGGTGAATCAGTCTCATTATCGTGATCTTATCATGATCTGATCCCATTTTACAGAACCAAAGACATCACAATATATATATTCAATAGATAATATAATGTAAAAATATGTCAATAATAATGATGATGCAAAGAGACTATGCAACATGTCACATATGTTATCATTCACGTGATTAGCTTTTAGGACGTAAGTAGTCTTTGAATACCATATGCTTTAAAAAAATCTTTTAACTCGTTTGATGTGAATTCTCCTCTAACATGGGATAATAAGGCTTTGATGGTGTAGCCACCTTGATTCTTTACTTGTATTTTAAAATTCTTAGATGATACAAAAGCCTTTCGTTTCTCCTTCAGGAAGTAGATTCACGTTTGCTTTGTTGGAAATAATCCAAGTAGTTAGGATGATGATGAGATCAGTTTAGATAAGGATAAGATTTATTTAGATGTGATAGATTTTTTATTATTTTAAAATATCTGTATTCTGTCTTTTAATGATTATAAATATGTGCTCTTGGTTCATTCCAGAGCACTGCAGACTGTTGATTGAAAGTACTCCTAGTGTCTTCTACTATTCTCTTCTCCTTCTCCCTGAAGTTCTGCAGAAAAGCCAACAGTGGTATCAAGAAAAAAGAGAAGATGACAGGTCTTACAGTAAGTGTTTCTAATCAACTTCTTTCTATCCTCAAAGGTGATAATTATCAGTTTTGGGCTATTAAAATGAAAACTCTCCTTGTTTCACAAGGATTATGGAAGTTGGTAGAAAATGGTTTTGTTGAGTATGATCTGCAGGATCCTAAGACTACTAAGGATCAAATGCATCAGATGAATGAAAATATGCAAAGAGATGCAAAAGCCCTCTATATGCTACAACAAGCAATAGATGATTCATTATTTCCTCGAATCATGATGGCATCAACATCAACAGAAGCTTGGGAGATATTAAAAAATGTGTTTGGAGGCACAGAGAAGGTAAAAATTTCAAAGCTTCAAATTCTTCGTCGTGAATTTGAAACACTTATGATGAAAGATTCAGAATCTGTTGCTGATTTCTTCTCAAAAGTTTCTTCTATTGTGAATCAAATGAGATCTTATGGTGAAAATCTAAAAGATCAAACTGTAGTAGAAAAAAATTTACGAAGTTTATCTTCAAAATTTGATATGATCTCTACTGTTATAGAAGAAGCTAAAGATACAAGTATATTATCTGTAGATGAATTAATGGGATCTCTTTTAGTCCATGAACAAAAAGTGAACAGATCTTCAGATGAAACTTTGGAACATGTTCTTCAAATGAAGATAGATCAGAAGAAGGATCAAAAAGAGAATTCAGAAATCAGATCTCAAGGGAGAGATCAAAAGGACAGAGGACGAGGTCGACCAAATGAAGGTAACAAAGAAACTCGAAAATATTTTTGTTGCAAAAAAATAGGACATATTGAAAAGGATTGTTGGTACAAAAATAAAAATCCAAATGTTCCTCTATGTTCTTATTGTGGAAAATATGGACATTTTGAAAAAGATTATTGGAACAAAAATCAAACAAACTATCATGAGGAAAAAAATGATGACAAAAGAGAAGAACTCTTACGGAAAAGAAGAAAACCACTACGGATAACGCTGCCAACAAAGCAAGACTGACTCGTTAGCAAACCAAGCCAGCCTTATTTCTATCATCAAGGGACAAGCCTAACTCACCCCAGTGAAAAATCTTGTAGGACTTCCCCGGGGGTTAGACGGAAACTGGAATTACCGATATCAAAAAAGAATGATGAAAATATTTGTTTTATAGCATCTGATGAAAAATATTCTAGATCTGTTTGGTTTTTGGATAGTGGATGTAGTGATCATATGACATGAGATAAAAGTCTCTTTCAGAAACTTGATGATTCGGTCAGATCTACTGTGCAGATGGGAAATGGTAAAAAGGCTCAAGTAAGAGGAAAAGGAACAGTTGCTATAAACACAAAGTCTGGTAAAAAAATTATTGATGATGTGTTATTTATTCCTGATTTAAAACAAAATCTCATTAGTATAGGACAACTAATGAGAAAAGGATATTATGTTATTTTTGATGAAGAAAAATATCTGATTTATGATAAGAAAATTGGTAAATTGATAGCAACTGCAAGGATGACAAAAAATAAAATGTTTGTCTTATTATTTTCGGACTTTGCTACTCCTACCGAAGAATCAACATTATGGAAAAATAGTTATGATCATTTAAAATTCTGTGGATCTATGCAAACTGTCTCAGATGATGCAGGTTGTAATGTTGATGACACACATATACAGAAAAGGGTTGAAGCTCTAAATTCAGAGGACAACAATGAAAGTACAGATACAGAGTTGGTAGAAGTTTCTGATGATGTGAAGAAAGCCAAGAGAAAGAAAAGAAAAATAAAGCTTCCGCATACAAAGGGATTCAAACCTACAAATGCAAAGTCTTCATCATATCATCAAAGATGGCTACCAAAGAGAAAAATGTCAAGAGAAACGATAAAATATTTCAGATCAGAAGTTCTCAAAAATGTGTGGACCGAGAAGAAACATAAGACAACCGCTGCAGCAACGAAGATCAGCTTACCGACATTTTCACAAAAATTTTGGAGAGAAAAAAAGATTACGTGAAAATAATTTTAAATTATAACTACTTGAATTAAGGGGGTGTGTTGGAAATAATCCAAGTAGTTAGGATGATGAGATCAGTTTAGATAAAGATAAGATTTATTTAGATGTGATAGATTTTTTATTATTTTAAAATATCTGTATTCTGTCTTTTAATGATTATAAATAGGTGCTCTTGGTTCATTCCAGAGCACTGCAGACTGTTGATTGAAAGTACTCCTAGTGTCTTCTATTATTCTCTTCTTCTTCTCCCTGAAGTTCTGCAGAAAAGCCAACATGCTTTTGCTAAAATCATCAATGAATCTTAGAAAATAACAATGCTCACTATGAGATGTTGGAGAGACATTGGTCTACATATATATCAGTGTGGATTAACTCAAGAGGCTTCTTTGGATGGTAGGATAACTCCTTTGGTAATCTCTTTCTTGGAGAGTTGATATATGGTAGTTCTTCCACTATCCTTTTGTTTAGCATTAACTTGAGTGCACCAAAGTTGAGGTGTATAAGCCTCAAAATGTCATATCCAAGAGCTACCTTTTCAAGCTAGCATTCAAGCATTCATCATCAACATGTGTTATGTTCAATATGAATAACTTATTTTTGGTCATTTACACTTAGCAACTATCTTCGTACTTTGATTTCTTAGTGTGAAAGTTCGATGTGCACAGTGTTTCTTTTCTGCAAACATTGTTCTGATATTAAAATATTTATCATCATATTGGCCACATAATAGACATTAGAAATACAATGATTTTATGTTTTGTTTTAATAAGAATTTTACTTTTCTTCTTCACTTTCACTATTAAGAATTCTGAAATGAAAAAAAAAAAAAACCATTGACCTCTTTATCTAGCTCCATGAATACATGTTTGCCCACATGTGATTGCCGCTTTAATGCTAACAATAAGATAGAGTCACTTTCTTTTTCATCCTTTTTGATATAATTAGTATTTTTATTAACTTGGTTTGAATCATTATACCAATATTCTGATAAATAATAATCAACCTTGTTGCAAATATAAGCACAAACTTTGAGTTTGCCAGACCTTCTTCCGTTTAAGGAATCACCTCTTTCATCTTTATCTCTTGAGGCATTCTTTTCTTATCATTATTATGTTGTGCTTATCCTCGACCTCTTCTATGGCCTTGATCACAATCACGATTATGACCATGATCTCTTTGGGTTCTCTGTGCTTTAACTTCTATATTATTATTTTTGAAAGAAAACTTACTTTTAAAAACTTGCTCCATTTGTCTTACTTTTTTTCTTCTGTATTCTTTATTTATGAGCTTACAAGCTTCTGAATGGTCATGGCCTTAAGATGCTTTGATTCTTTAATGGTCACCATAATATAGTAAATTTTGCATCCATGGATCTTATGGTTTTCTTTATTACTTGGTTATCTTGTAGCTGTTGGGCAGATGATCCAGATTCAACCCATAATGGGCTTTAGTGAAGCCCACAGCCCAGAACCTCACTTATATTAACCTAAAACCTAGATTAGGTTGCAAGGGTTGAGATTAAGAGAGCAACGGCGGCTGAAAACGTGGGAGAGAAAAAGCAGACTGCAGATTGACAATAGAGGCCAGAAAACAAGAGATCCAGAAAAGGGAAGAAGACAAGGGCAGAAAAATACTATTCTCAATCATTCAAATCTCAGGTTAGATCAGTTTGCAGTGGATTCTTACTGTGATCTCTTGGGAAGGTTTTGGATATTGTGTTTAGGATTATAGTCCTTGTATCCCTGAGATTCTCTTGTGGCTATTGCTTTGGGCTTGGGCAAGAAGCCTGAGATCTGTATATTCATTATTTTGATAGTGGATTTTCTCTGGCTTGTCCTGTGATTTTTACCCTTCGAGTTGAAGGGGTTTTCCACGTAAATCTTGGTGTTCATCTGATTGTGATTTCTGTTTCATTCCGCTGTGCGTGACGGTCTGCTAGTATTTGTTCGTATACAAAGTTGATTCTTGTTTCATTCCCATCAGTAGCGACTCATCATTTCTTATTGACAATGATTAAGACTCTTATGAAATAGTTTCAAATGAACTCTACTCCTTTATTTTCAATGCTTTAAACTCAGCCGTTAGAAATTAGAGTTGCACATTTTTCACCTTCACTATACCTTTATAAGTATTTTGAAGGATCTTTCATACTTGTTTAGAGTTTTGACAACCTTTCCGAATGCTCCTTTAGATAGATTTCTTGTCACTCTTTCTGATGTCACTCAAGGAATCTTTCTGACTCGACATGAGTATAACTTTATTTTGAGACTCACTGTACCCTTCTTTACTATCACCCACACATTTTGTAATCAAGCAATGCCTTCATTTAGATACTCTAATGGTCATAATTATTGGTGAGATGGTGTGGATAGGGAATCCCATGTTGGTAGTCATCTTGGATAACTTAGCTCTGATACTTTTTTTTTGTTAGAAATGTGATACAGTTGTTGAAGAAAAATGATAGAGGAAGAAGATAAAAGTCTACCTTTGTTGGCCTCAAATGTTCAAGCTTATAATCACAATGACCTCCTCTCATCTATTTATAGACAATGAGAGCACAAAAGTACTTATGTAAAAAATAGAAAACTAAGTATTCTCTCAACTATCTAGATGATATATTTTTTCTTTGTAGGATATCTTGACAATTTTCTAGACATTATCAACTTTTGAGAGATTACTAATATCTTTCAAGAAGATTTTATCTTCTTCTAAAATATCCAAGATATTCTCTGTATTTTTACAATATTTCTGCACTTTTCAAGATGTTATCATCTTTCTTTATCTAAGACAATTGTGTAAGATCATTTTTATTATATTAAATTTAATTTCAATGGTCATATGAATGTTATTACATTGATAACCATTCAATTTCTCATCATGATTATTCTTTCAATCACAGTAAGATGTGATGCTTATTTATCCTTGTTCTTGATTGTTCTTGTGTTAGTTTTGTCATCATGAATTGGTAGGGTGATGCGGTTGACCTAAATTTGAATATGTTATTCCAGGTTGAAAATTTTATTAGATAGTATTGAATTTAAAATTTTGATGATGAATCTAATTGAAGAGTTTATTGGACTAATTGTTAGGATCGTAATAGTACTAAGAGGAGAGGGGCGGTGAGCGACGATGAATTAGTGCTATAGAAATTTTAACTGATTTTAAGGATAGATCGATAAATCCATACCAGAAATGCATTTAACTAAAAGTGCGAGTAAATGTAATAAGTGAAGTAAATAAGTAAGTAATAATAAAATAAAGGCAAGGGATGCAAATCGATTTATAATAGTTTGATCTTTCCGACCTACGTCCGCTCTCGATTCCTCTTCCCTCGAGGTCACCTGATTTCACTATCGATCTTTTTTTTTCAATGAGCAAAGATCAACTATTCTTGTTACAACTTTTCTCCTTTTAACAGGCTTAGGAGAAAACCTTCACACTCTATCTTTTACAAGATCTCTCACCATTTACAACTTAGTATCACCTCTAAACTCAAGAAGGAGGAAGAGACTCAAATATTGCTCAAAGAGAGATTTAACAATATTTTTGTGCTCAAGAATTCATGTTTTATCAAGCAAGCATAGGTAGGATATTTATAGAGCGCAAAAGGCTTCAAGAATAAAATAAAAAATTTAAATTCCCAAATTTTAGGGTACTTACTGGTCGCACTACCGCCGATACTGAGTGGTACTATCATTGTAATTAGGCCATGAATCAAGGCTCAAATGGTACTATCATCAGCCTAAGCAGTGCTATCATCATCCTAGGCTGTACTACCATCAACATGGGCGGTACTATTACTAAAACCATCAAAAAAACATAAATAGTATTTTTTGGTTTACTCAAGAAGTACTATCGCTTAGGCCTAGCGATACCACTACCTAGGCCTACTTTAGGTCATCCATTTGACCTTCTAATAAGCCCAATATAACATTGGTTTAAGCCCAATAGGTTCTGTGATAAGTTGGTTTGATTTTGACCTAATACCAACTCAATTTAACCCAAAAATACCTCAATCATTACTTTGAAAATCCAACCACATATCAGGCATAATTATGAAGCTTTCAACTTTTTGTATGCTATACCAGCATGTTCATCCGATCTTTTGGCGCTTCATCCGAACCTTTGGCACATTGTCCTTTCCTTCGATATATAACCTGATCTATTGGCATGTTAACTTTCCCATGACATCTGATCTTTTGGCATAATAATCTATCCTTCCGGTACGATGCTCAAACTTATTTTACGAAGTCTAATCTTCGACATGTCAACCAATTGTCTGGCTCAACATTGAATTTCTGACATTATACTTTTTAGCACAATATTCGATTCTCCTGTTTCGACAATTTACCATTTGATAATTCGAGTGCATGATCGAAGTATTTTCTACATCATTTATTTCAATAGCATATTAGTATATAAACTCATCAATTGATTTTATTATCAAAATATAAGATTTAATAATCTCCCCCTTTTTGATGATTAAAACCAATTGATGACATAATTTTAACCAAGCTCCCATTGTCTATATGCCATTTTAAAATATTATGATAAACTTGAATTCAAATGATCATATATTATTTTAAATATATATACTAAATTCAAGTTGAAAAAAATTTAATGTTTTCGATATTATGATTAAATCATTTAAGCTCAAAAATCAATTTTAATTAAGTTTCAAAAATTATAATCATTTCAAAATTTAAATTTTAATAATTATCAATGTATAATATCAATTAAAATATACCTATAAATTAATCATTTACATAACAAAAAATTATAAGGTATCATGATTCTTCATGCATGAGTCACAACTTCTTCCCATTGGTTAACAAAGAAATATATTTATCTCCATTTTTAAATAAAAAAATGAGTTACTACTTCTCTCCCTTTATATTAATGTTCTAATTATGTAAAAATAAAAATTACTTTGATATCATATAAAGGATCTTAATATTGAAGATAAGTTCGAGTTATATACATCGAGAGGTCAATTGATGATGGGTCCTAACATGACTCTTCCTATCTATATGCCATCTGAAAAAAATGAATTTGAATTAAAAATAAAACTTTTCTAATGATACTCTTGAATTCAAGTTTAGATAAATTTGATCTTGATATTCAATCAAGTTTAAAATTTATAGAGTAATAATTAATAAAAGTTAGGTATGAGTCGCTACTAATAAAATATTATAAAAACATCATAAGGCTCCTTGTTCAACATATAAGCTAGGCTTGAATCGTTATTCTCTTGTTTTGTCATCAACACAAATATGAATTACTTCTTCTCATTTGTCATCAATAAAATGGAGTATACAAGTCATAAATAAAAAAGATTCATACAAAATAAATCTTAAGTCATAACCATCGAGAAGTCAAGTGAAAGATTATGATTCGTTTGGATAAATCTTCTCTTTAGTAGATAGCAAAAAAAATCATATGAGAACATATTGAAAAAGGTCTTGATTCATAGAAAATAAATTTCAAGTTGTAAATATTGAAAAGTCAAGTGAAAGACCATCATTTGTTTGAATAAATCACCTTCTTAGTCATTAATGAAAAGAAATAATCATAGGAGAACAAATAGTAAACATTTTTTATTCATACAAAAAAATCTCAAGTCATGAACTCTAAGAAGTCAAGATGAAATATCATGAATCGTTTGGATAAATCTCTTCTTTAACAAGAAGAAAGAATCATATGAGAATAAATAGTAAAAGGTATTGATTCATCCATTTAAAAGATTCAACATGTCTAATTCTCTTTTAATAAAATTAAATTACTCTTCACTCAGTGGTTTAGTAAAAATGTCTACTAATTGATGTTTCATGTTAATGAAATATAAAGACATATCATGATTGCTAACATGATCCCTAATAATTTGATGTCTAATGTTAATATGCTTAGTCCTGGAGTGTTAAATAAGATTTTTTTTTGTTAAACAAATTGTACTAGTATTATTATATTTTATAGGGATATTTTTTAGGTAAAGTCTACAATCTTCTAAATTATTCTTTATCCAAATTATCGGTGCACAACATACACCTGCTGTAACATTTTCAGCTTTAGTTGTAGATAGTGTTGATCTCGGATTTTGATGATGAAATCAATTGATGAGTGTTTGATCTAACAAGGTTGTTAGAGTTGATTGATGCAGGATTAACTATGATAGAGATATTATTATAATCAGAGGTTTGGCCAGAGTCAAGTCCAAGCATCGAGCCAGGGTTTGGACGATACGGTTGGGAACTCGCTTGGAGTGCGTCGGGAGCTCGTCGAGGGTATCAGGAACTTGCCAGGATGGCACAAGGGAGTTCATAGAAAAAAGACCGAGACTCATAAGAAGATTGTTGGGGGTAGCCAAAAGGCTTGCTGGGAGTTGGGAAGGTCTTGAAATGGATTTGTGACAATGTTGATTGTAATTAATAAAGTCGTAGTTAGCATTGTACAGGTCTAACTATGATAGGAGCAATTGAGTTACAGCCAGATGATGGGCTAAGATCAAGCTTGGGCATTGGGTCAAGTTCGGACGATACAGTGGGACCTCGCTAGGCGTTCGCTGGGAGATTTGCTGAAGGGATCGGGAAGCTCGCTGGGAACACGCCGGGAAATCGTTAGAAAAAGACCATAAGACTCGCTGCAAGAATGTTGGAGGCTGCTGGATTGGTGAAACTTAGGTCTTGGTTAACATGTTGTTTCATCGATCTATTTTTAAAATAAACTAAAAATGCTATTACACTAATTCACCCTTCTCTCAGTACCATTAAGATCCTAACAATTGGTATCAAAGCAAAGCTATCTCATTTGGATTAACACCCAAGCGAGAATAAATAACATTTTAAAGTACCTAAGAGGGACATTTTATCAAACTTACTCTCATGTTCAATGGGATAGATTACACCTCTTTTAAAACACGAATGTAGATTTTATTGCTTTCTATCGATTTTGATTTATAGATTATTTTTTAACAAATATTTTATTTAAATGCTAAATCAATCAATGTATTATTTTGTTCTCTAAATAAAAATGAGTTTAATCAAGTCTTTATTTGTGACATGACATATGATATATGACACAAACTTTAAGTCATTCACGAAGATATACATAAAGTAAAATAATCTAAAATTAATTATTAGTTCGTAGTTATAAATTATTTAAAATAAAGCCAAGCGAATTTATTGGTGATATGGATACCTATTTTATAAATGTTGTTAATGGATTAAAAGCTCTTGATAAAAATTATACTAATATTGAACTAGTGAGTAAGATTTTAATATCTCTTCATAAAAGTAATGACAATCCAACAAGCTAAAGACTTAAAAACCTTCCTCTTGAAGAATTCATAGGATCTTTAATGACTTATCAAATGACATGCAAAGCCCATGATGAAAAAATGAAAAACCTTTCAAAGAAAAGAAATGATATCGCTCTCAAATCCAAAGAAGATTACGTAAGCAAAAGTTTAAGTAATGATGATGAAGATATGACACTTATTACAAAAAGATTCAAAAAATTTATAAGAAAAAAATAATACAAATCTAGCAATAAGAGAAGCTAAGAATAAAAGTGAGTCTAATAAAGATGCAGTCATATGCTACAAGTGCAAAAAGTTGAGATATTTCAAAATTGAGTTTTCACAATTAAAAACCATATGTCAACCCAAAAGAAGAAGAAAATGCTTAAACTACATGGGATGAATTAAGTGAGTCATAAGAGATAATCAATAAAGAAGAAATGGTAAATTATGACAATGGTTTTTAATGATGAGGTATTTGGCTCTCCTAAAATTTCTTTATCACTTAATTAATTAATTGAAGTCTTTCCTAATTTATATGATGAATTTAAAATAATTGATAAAAATATAATTTGCTAAAAAGACATCATATATCACTTTCAATAATGAATTTGATGTTTTAAAAATAAATATGATACTTATATTTCAACTTCTTATACTCTTTGCACTAAATATTAAAATTTAGAATCATCTAATCTTGAGCTTCAAGAGGAGTTATTAAAAAATTACATACTTTAGAAAATATAGAAAAGGTGTTAATTACCATGAATGAGAAATTAAAATATTTTTTAGAAGAATCAATTGATAGTAATGATATAATATATTTTTTTAAAAAAAATAAGTTTATACGATAAACATTAAAAAATTTTAAAATTAAACATAAGTCACTTGATAAGATTCTTTACAATTAGTAGCACATATCAAGAGTCAACTAAATTTATAAAAGGACCTACATTACATATTCCTCCTAAAGTTAAATATAATTTTTGTAAAAAAATTGGTCATTATGGTTATATATGCTTTCTTAAAAAATATAGTTATCATAAGTTAGTTTGGGTTCCTAAAGGAATCATCATATATGATTTAAAGCCAAAAAGGCAAAAAAGGTAGATCTAACTACGAAGGACCCAAAGTTAATTAGGTATCTAAAATATTTTTTTTTAGGTTTGTCTCCAAACAAGAGCTTAGAGCAAAAGATGATATCTTGATAGTGGATGCTCAAGGCACATGATTAGAGATCCTACAAACTTCTCAGATATCACTAGCCGAGATCGAGAATATGTTACCTTCGGAGACAATGACAAAGGAAAACTCATTAGTAGTGAAAATAATGATAGTAAACCAAATCTCTTGATTGAAAATGTGTCTTTGACATATGGCATGAAACATAACTTAATAAGCATTAGCAAACTTTATGATAAAGGATAAAATATTAAATCTGAATCTTATGCTTGCATTATAGAAATATGAAGTAAGAATAAATCTATGATGACATTAAGAAGTGATAATATTTATACTACTGACTTGATGATTTTCATAATACAACTTTTTTTTTTCAATTTTGAATGATGATGTGTGGCTTTTGCATAGAAGACTATGACATATTAGTATGAAATTAATTTTATAAATTAAAACTAAAGAACTTGTAAGAAGAATGTCTAAAATCAAATTTTTAAGAATAAAATTTAGGAAAAAAACATCAAGAGTAGCTTCAAACTCAAAAACCAAGTACCTATAAACCATTACAACTAATTCACATGGATTTATTTAGAATTATTGATATTACAAATCTAAGAGGTAATAAATAAACATTTGTAATTGTTGATGACTATAGTATATATACTTGAGCATACTTCTTGGAACATAAAAATAATTGCTTCAAATATTTTATCAAGTTTTATAAATAAGTTCAAAATAAAAATAAAAATAAAAATATAATTTTTTTTATTTGTAGCGATCATCATGATGAATTTAAAAATCTTGATTTTCAAGAATTTTATGATTTTAATGGGTATGATCATAATTTCTCTACTGAGAAATTTGTAAGAAAATAAAGTTGTTGAGGGAAAGAATAAGAGCTTATAAGAGATGGTAAAGATCATACTTAACGAACATAGTCTATCCAAATACTTTTAGGCTGAAGCTATTAACATTGCATGCTATGTTATAAACTTGACTCTTATAAGAACTAATATATATAAAACGTCTTATAAATTGTGTAATAATAAATGACCCAACATCTCATATTTCAAAGTTTTGAGTTATAAGTGTTTTATTTTAAATAACAAGAATGCCTTAGAAAATTTTGATTTAAAATCGGATGAAGACATTTTTCTTGGATATTCCTTAATCTCTAAAGTTTATTGAGTTTTCAATAAGAGATCTATAGTTATTGAAGAATCTATTCATGTTATTTTTGATGAATCTCTCAAAGCAAATGAAAATAATTTTAATGGTAATTTTAAATTTAATAAATTAAATTTGATGATGATTATACTTCCCAGAGCACCATTGATACATATACTTCTAAACAAACCTTGCCCAAGGAATGAAAATACATAAATACACATTATAAAAAGCTAATTATTAAAGATGCATCAAAAAGTATTTGAACTTATTTTTAGTTAAAAAATATTTATGCGAACATATTTTTTATCTCAAATTGAGCCTAAATGCATTTAAGTTGTTCAAAAAGATAACTCAAGAGTCTCAACAACGAAAGAAGAGCTAAATTAATTTGAAAGAAAAGTTTAGAAACTTGTTCCTAAACCTAGTGATCATCATGTAATTGACACTAAATGAGTCTTTAAGAATAAGCAAGATGAACAAAATGTTATAGTTTCAAACAAGACTAGATTAGTGGTCATAGGTTTTAATCAAAAAGCAACTATGGACTATGAAGAAACAATTGCTCATAAGGCTCGACATGAAGCTATAAGGATATTCCTTGCCTATGCATATTCTAAAAAATTTAAATTATTTTAAATATATGTTAAAAGTAATTTTCTTAATGGTTTTATTTCTGAAAAAACTTATGTTAAATCAAGGTTTACAATTTCGATCTGTATCGCCCGGTACGGGCGGTACATACCGGTTTGCCAAGTTATCGATACATGAACCGTCCGCTATTGGGCGGTATATACCGATCTGCCATGTTACTGATACGCGAATCTCCCATTACTGGACATGTATCACTAAAAATCGACCATTGACGATCGATTGAGGGAGTAATCAGATCGATTTAGGGAGAAAAAGGAAAGAAGAAGAAGAAGAAGAAGAAGAGGAAATGAAGAAAAAAGTAGAAGAGGAGAAATAGGAAAGAAAGAAATAACTAGGGTCGTCCTCGCCTGCAGGTCGCCCTCGTACCGTCGCCACCCTCCCCGCTTTTGCTCCTGCGCGAGGAGATGGAACATCTCCCCGTGCGAGGAGAAAGATTGAGGCAATGTCGCCCCTTTTATTTTCTTTTTTAATATATTTAATATATTAATATAATATAATATTTTAATATACCGAGCAGTACGCAATATGCGTACCGCTCGGTACCGGCACCAAAATAATCTCGATACACCGGTACGAACCGATAAGTCAAACCTTATGTTAAACAATTACTCGGATTTAGAATTAATATTTTTTTAAATCATATTTATAAATTATCTAAGACATGAGTTTAAACAAGCCCCTACGACTTGGTATGAGAGATTAGCTCTTTTCTTATTCAAAATAAAATTTCAAAAGATAAGATCAATGCCACATTATTTATTAAATATGTAAAATATATATATTTATTATTAAAATTTATATTGATGATAATATTTTTGGTTCTCTTGATGAATCTTTATATGAATTATTTGCTAAGAGTTTGTGCTAAGAATTTGAAATTAGTTTAATGAGTGTATTAATATTTTTTCTAGGATTATAAATTAACTAAATGATTATATTTTCATTAGCTAAACCAAGTATACTCTTGATCTTTAAAATGATTTTATATGTGTTGGGAAACCTGATAGGAGCATCACATACATAACGAAAAATAAAAACAAAATTGGTTTCCCACATTTATCATCTCATCGTGCGAAAAATCATATAACTGAAAACTGTAGAACACGTGTTAGACATTTTACCTAGGAAGATCATATAACACTGAAAAATCAAATCCAAATGAGAGGATAAAGGAAGTCAGATATCCTCCTCTCTAGTGGTATCCACACGGTAAAAGAGGTGGCAATGATCGTCCCTTACAGTGCAAAATTTGTAGTTTTTGCGTACATACTTCATAGCTTTTGTGCACCACCTTGTATCAAGCGTGGAAGAAAAACTCCTTTCTTCTTCATTGTCCTCACGCACCAAGGAGAGGGGTAGTCAGTTGAGAAGAAAAGAGAGGGAGGAGAATAGGAGGAGGTGGCCAAAAATCTCTAGCTCATGACCCCTGTGGCCCCTTCCTATTTATAGAGGTCTCTATTAATGTAACCTTAATAGATCATGCCTTATTAAGTACTTGATCTCCATCCAATTACCTAAGCCTCTTGGATTAGTCGATTTCTACCCAATAATATCTTATTAGCTCTTATTAGGTCTCATCCATAGGATCTAATAATACAAGGGCTTATTGAATATCTAATAAAATAGGGGCTACACGAATATCTCATATCTGAACCTCTACTCATTGCAACATTCACTATATGTGTGTGACCCTCTAGGCCCAGTACCGAGCTGGCTTGAGCTACACCTATCAGAACTCCTTGACTTAGTGAATTGCTATTCCATAACAATTCACTCAACTTATCGACTATGGACGTACTAGGCCACTACGCCATAGTCATCGGATGGTACAAGAGGATCTAATCCATTGAACCTGTCTATTCTTAATTACCGTATATCTATAGTCTCACATCCATCCAATATCCCATATCGGGCATGGTACCGTCAAGCCTCATGTGGAATATATCCGAGTCTTGCTCTATTTGGATTCTCTTAAAGAACTTCTTATCTCTTAAGCCGAACGATCCTGGTTAGGGATTTGCTTGAGCAAGAACACACGAGATATTCCTCTCATGAAACCGAGAGTGGACGATCACTATTAACACTCAATTGCCTTCTTAAGGTTGGCTATCAATCCTGATAACTGGCTATAGTAGATCTAGAACTTCCAAACCTATAAGGCCAATGTCAAAAAAAGTACTCTAATAACGTATCCTTGATGTCTCAAGTCTAAGGACAAGACACACAATTGAGACTATGATATCACTATCTGACGTTAGGTATCATTAACCATCTAGCATTCTGTAAGCGGATCAATCAATAAACTCATTTTCTAATAAGCAATTGTATTATACCCTTAGTGTCCCCACACGAGTGGCTATGATATCAGCTTCTTTCATTAGATGGACGAGTATATAGTACACCAGTCTGTCTAATTATCTCAAGTAACATATGATTGAGATTATTTAGAGTATATGTTTAAAGATAAATTGGTCTCATTATTATGATCTCATCACAATGTAATTCCCATTGGACAGATCCAAGGACATCACAGCATATATATATATATATATATATATATATGGCAGACAATATATAATGTGAGAAAATACTAATAATAATATGCAGAAAGATCGCACAATGTATTACATGTGCCATCAATTGCATGATTGGCTTACATGACACATGTAACCAGTATTATCCCACTTGACCTAAAGTCAATCAACTATGTGTCTGATCCCCATTAGACCTCTGTGATGCTCAAAGATAATATGAGATAACAGATTCGTTAATGGATATGCAATGTTATCTTCAAATAAAACTCTTTCTATTGTTATATCTCTATGGGTTATGATCTCTCTAATTAAGTGGAACCTCCTTAGAACATGCATTTGATAAGACATGGATTCCTTCGTTTGAACAATCGCCCCATTATTATCACAATACAAAGGAATTGACTCCTCGCTACCTAGCACGAGTCCTAGATCTATGACAAACTTCTTTATCTATACTCCCTCCTTTGGTACTTCTATTGTAGCAATATATTCCGCCTCTATGATTGAGTCAACAGTTTTGTTTGAAACTTTTCTAGTTTGCTACTCCTTCATTCAAGGTTAAGACATATCTTGAATTCAACTTGCTATCATCAACATTGGACTGAAAACTCGAGCCCGGGTAGCCCTTAACTTGGAGGCTACCTCCTATATAGACCAGTAAAAGACCCTTAATCCTTCTCAAATACTTAATGATATACTTTACTGTCTTTAGTGTTTCAAACCTGGATCTGCCTGATACTTGCTCTTGACACTCAAAACATATGCTATATCAATCCTGGTATATAACATAACATACATGATAGACCCTATCGCAGAAGCATAGAGTATTTTATCTATGTCTGCTCTTTTTTCAAGAGTCTTTGGAGACATACTCTTAGAAAATGATATTCTATGTCTCATTGGTATGAGACATCTCTTAGAATTTTTTATATCAAAACTTTTGACAATGGAGTCTATGTACTTCGACTGAGATAAGCCAAGCATCCTCTTGGATTTATCTCTGTAAATTTGAATCCCCAAATGTAGGATGCTTCTCTTAAGTCCTTCATAGAGAAGTTTCTAGATAGGCAACCCTTAACTGTGAAGAGCATTTCTACATCAATTTCAATGATCAGGATGCCACCCCACATATAACACTAAAAAGGTGATAGCACTCCCACTTATCTTTTTGTACACAGAAGGCTCATCTTCGTTCTTAACGAAGTCATAAGATTTGATCGCCTCATCAGATCTTATATTCTAACTTCAAAAAGCTTGGTTCAGTTTATAGATGGATTTGAGCAATATGTACACTTTATCTGGACTCTCTTTGGACACGAATCTCTAAAGCAGTATTATATACACCTCCTCCTCGAGGTTACCATTAAAGAACGTAGTTTGTCACGTCCATTTGCTAAAATCTCATAGTCATAGTGTGATGCAATGGTCAAAAAAATTATGATGGATTTTAGCATGGTTACGGGTGAGAAGGTTTCGTCATAATCAAGTCCTTATTTTGGATGATGCCCCTTGGCCACCAGCCTTGCTTTATAGGTTTTCACCTTTTTATCTATGTCGATCTTCTTCTTAAAGATTCATTTATAGCTGATGGATATAACACCCTCAAGTGCATCAACAATGTTCCAACCCTTATTGGAATACATTGAATCCATCTTAGAATTCATGACTTTTTACTACTTCCTAGAGTCTATACTCATAATAGCTTCCTTGTAGATTTAAGGATCAATATCCCGAGTGTCCTTTTCATTGATATGTCCAACATATCTTTCAAGAGGATGAGACACTCTGCCCGACCTGCACAAAGTTGAAACTTGTGTGCTAGGTGCCTGAACATACTTGGCCTCTAGAGTGGTGCTTGAGCTAGGTTCTCCGGCCTCGCTCAACTCTATCACACTCCTACTATTTCCACCATGAATATGCTTATTCTCAAGGAACAATGTTCTCTTAGTAACAAAGACCTTTTGATCCTTAAGATGATAGAAATAATACCATAAGTTTCCTTGGGGTATCTCACGAACTTGTACCACTCCGTCCCTAATTCCAACTTGTCAGAATTTTATCTCCTAACTTGGGTAGGGCATCCCCAAATCTTAACAACTTTAAGATCAAGCTTCTTTCCTTTTCATATCTTATATGGTGTAGAGGATCTAAATGAAAATCTATTCAAAAGGAAAGCTACGATTTCCATGGCATATCGCGACAATGAGATGGGTAAGTCAGTGAAACTCATCATGGATCACACCATGTCTAAGCTATGATTTCCATGGCATATCACGACAATGAGATGGGTAAATCAGCAAAACTCATCATGGATCGCACCATATCTAATAGTGCGCGATTCTTATTTTCTGATACACCATTGAACTGAAATGTATAAGGAAATATCCATTTAGCTAGAATCCCATAGTCCTTGAGGAAATGGGTAAACTCTGTACTAAGGTATTCTCCTCCTCAATCTGATTGAAGAGTCTTAATACTCTTTCCAATATGGTTCTCTACTTCATTCTTGTATTCTCTGACTTTCTTGAAGGCTTCGAACTTGTATTTCATCAAGTGCATACGTCCATACCTAGAGAAATAGTTAGTGAAAGTAATGAAGTAGAAGTAACCACCTATGACCTAAGTCGACATGAGACCATACACATCGTTATGTATGAGCTCCAATAACTTAGTGGCTCTCTCTCTAGTTCCACTAAATGAAGAGTTTGTCAACTTTTCACGAAGGCAAGATTCGCAAGTTACATACAACTCATAGATGAATGGATCTAAGGATCCATCATTTAACAACATTTGAATTCTTCCCTCATAGATATGACCTAGCCTATAGTGCCATATGTACACACTATTCACCTCATCTCATTTTCCTATTGGACTCACTTACATTCATGATTTGTGGAGCAATGTCTAGAACAAACTAATAATGACGTGTGAAGTAATATCTAGCATATATAAGCTATTATGCAATATTCTCTAGTGATGATCTCATCATACAAAATCAATGAACAATTATTATTCTCAAAATCTAGTTTATATCCACTAGCTGTGAAACATGAAATGAAAATAATATTTTTGACAATGAAAGGAATGTAATCACATACTTCTAATGCAATAGTAGCTCCACTAAGTAGATGTAGGGTGACTTCACCAACAATAACTGTAGCAACTCTTGCTCCATTGCCCATCTTGAGGTTCATTTTGTCTCTTATCAATCTCCTAGACCTTGTTAGATTCTACAATAAATTACAAATGTAATAGCACTCTCGATATCTAATACTAATGTATTATCATAAGAATTTGACAAATGGAGACTGATCATAAATGTACGGTCTCTGGGATATTAGTTGGATAAGGGATTATAGAAAATGGTAACTGTAGACAGACATGTTTGATAGATTCGATCCCCCCTGTACTGTTTGGGGACTATGACGTAGTGGCCTAGTACGTCCATAGTCGATGAGTTGAGTGAATTATTATGGAAATAATAATTCACTATATAGGAAGGAGTTCTGATGGGAGCGACTCACGGTCAGCTCGGTATCAGGCCTAGAGGGTCACACACATATGGTGGATGCTTCAGGGAATAGAGGATTGGATATAGATCTAATTAGCTCCTTTTCTTATTAGATGAGATCCTATGCTGACGGGTTCCTTTGTTGAGGCTCAATTAGAAGCCCAAGGAGATTATTGGATTGAGATCCAATAATGCAAGGTTAGTGGGTAATTGGATGAAGATCCAATACCCACTAAGGCGGAGCCCTAGGGTTTTTGGTGGCGCTCTATAAATAGGAGGGGAGACTCATGGTTGATAGGCTGCAACTTTAGCCACTACCTCCTATTCTCCTCTCTCCCTCAGCGCAAGAGTTGCGAGATCAGATTGGAGGAGTTTCATTGCAAAGATCCATCATGTGGATACCGTTAGAGAGGAAGACGCTTGACCTCCTTCATTCTCTCCATCCGGATTTGGAAATACAAGGATATACGATCTCCTTAGGTAAAATCAATCTCTCACGCATCGTGATTTTTTGTTTTTTACGTTTTTCTCGCGACCCCAATCTTTTGCACGATGATTTGATCTAAGTGGGAAACCAATTTTTTATTTTGATTCCATTATGCATGTGATGCTTTCACTGAGGTTTCCCAACAGTGGTATCAGAACCAAGGTTTTCGTGTAAAAGATTAGTTTTAAACTATGAGTGATGAGATCGCGTAGAGTCATTCTACGCGTTCTTGCTGCGTTTTTGTAGCGAACGTAGCGAGGAAAGGGGATAGCCGACCATAGCCAGGCCCTCTGCAAGGCAAGCACTGCCCCTACGACCAGCCTGCAAAGGGGCGACGGCGGCGCCCACAGAGGTGCCGCCTGCGGGCACGACACTTGCTTGCCCACGAGGTGCCACTCGAGGGCAACGACGCCTGCCGCAGGGGCAATCACCCGTGGGTAGGGTGATCGCCAATGGCGCGCAGCACTGCTGCCTGTATAGGGGCGACGACGACGTAGAGGGGGCAAGAGGGGTTAGGGCAATCCTTTTGAGAAAAGGATGATCCTACCCCTCTGAATTCGAGAAATTCTTAGGACTATCCCAAAATACCCTCAATAATTCTGAAAATTTTGAGGACTGTCGTGTCATCCAGAATTATCAAAATACCCTTGACAATTCTAAAAATTCTGAGCATGTCATGATTTCTAAAAAAAATAATTAATTAAATAGTTTAATTAATTATTTATATATCTAGTAATCCTATATATGATGTGATGTACATATGATGTAGGATGTAGATGGATGATCATGAGTCATGTAATGTGATGTGTGTAATTGTGATTACTATTATTATTATTGGGGCTTGCGAGCCTCTATTTTTTCTTGTTTATTGTCGGGCCTGCATGTTTGTGATTATTTGTAATTACATGGAGAGGTGTAGCGAGACCCACGATGCTGTGGCGGGAGATCACAATGCATAATGATGCGACAATCCGACGAAACTGATGATAACGAGATCAATAATCACAGGGCATGGAGATGTGCCAATGCACACATAGATTCTATTATAAGTGATTAGGCCCATTGGCTTAGGCTTAATCATATTAGGTGACGACTCATGATCATCCAGTGTGGCTTGCATATGTAATGTGTTATACACCTACTAGATATATGTATATATATTTGCATGCGATGTAGATATATATTAAATATGTATGTGTGTGACACGACATATTAGGAGATCGATACAAAACAAAAACCCCTCCTACGATAATATTAAGTTAGTAAGTGTGAGGCAATAAGATTGACCCACGTGACATTCCATCGTTATAGGAAGAAATTGAATCACAACATAGGTTGAGTTGGTCGAGTCACTCAAGGCTCACCTATCTACGTGATCGAGTTCTTGCCTACGATATATAGATGTCATTGGTGACCTGAGGACATGGTATGACTTGGTCGAGCAGTCGAGAGTATATCTATTGAATCAAACTCATCTTGTAACGATAGTGATGACTTAACTGAACTTCATGGCTGGTCGAACAGTCGAGTCCATGATGATTCAGAGGTCGAACATGACGGGAATCACAAGAAGTTATGATTGACAAGAGTTGCCTACCTTTTGGGCTTAATGTAATTGGTTGAGTCCCTTGAGATTGCACTAAGATGTCAATTGGATCCCGATCCCCACTAGGAGTCTGTCGAAAACTTCCGACTCACGTGTCGAGGGTGTCGCGTGATTCACTAGGAAAATAGTGGGAGTACATTAAGATAGAAGTCCATATCTTAATTAGTATTTTCTGTAAAATCTGTATGCAATTTATTTGTGATATATCTTGTTTGTCAGAAATATGTCGCTTCGGGGCATACTTGATGCCAATCGCCTCACTGGTTCAAACTACATAGATCGACTTCGTAATTTGAGAATTGTTCTTACTACGGAGAAAATCGAATACGTCCTTGATACAATTGTGCCCACGCCGGAAGAAGGGGCAAGCGAGGATGAGATCGCTCACTATGTGAAGTATATAGATGATTTCACATTGACAAAATATTACATGTTGGCCTCTATGACTGCTGAATTACAGAGGTAACATGAGAGCATGGATGCATAGTCTATCCTTCTTCATCTTCGCTAGCTATTTGAGAAACAGGGAAGAACTCAAAGATATGAGATATCTAAGAGACTCTTCCAAGCCAGGATGACAAAAGAGACATCAGTTGAGAACCATGTCCTAAAGATGATAGAGTGGATCGAGAAACTCACAGGTCTAGGAAGAATCCTAGAGATAACCTCTGCGTTGATCTTATACTTTGACCCTACCAGATTTCTTTTCTCACTTCATCATGAATTTTAATATGAGCAAGTTTGAGGTGACTATCTCTGAGCTCCTCAATATGTTGAAGGAAGCTGAGAGTGCCATCAAGAAGGAGAAGCCAATTTTATATTTGTGAGACCAAAAAGAAAAGGAAG
Organism: Ensete ventricosum; assembly: GCA_029747655.1. NCBI lineage: Eukaryota > Viridiplantae > Streptophyta > Magnoliopsida > Zingiberales > Musaceae > Ensete > Ensete ventricosum. Next base: position 19,672,030 of record JAQQAF010000009.1, read on the forward strand.
GCCAGCAAGATCCTTAAGAAGGGCAAGGGTAAAGGAAGATCAGGTAAGACAAACGTTGTCAAGAAAGACCCAGCAAAAGACAATGGACAGTGCTTCCACTACGGCCAAGATGGGCATTGGAAGAGGGACTGTAAGGACTACCTTGCAAAAAAGGTGAAACAAAAGCTTGGAGAAGCTTCAAGTATATTCATGATTAGTCTTCACTTGTCAGATTTTCATGATAACACATGGGTATTGGATATCAGGAGTACTTATCATATCTGTAATTCATTGCTTGTTCTGGCAAAACTTAGGAGATTGGCTAGAGGCGAAATAAACCTCAAGATGGGTAATGAAGCAAGAGTTGTTGCAGTTGCTGTTGAGGAGGTCACCTTACATCTACCTGGTGGAGCTATTATTGTATTAGATGCATGCTCCCTCTATTATCAAAAATAGTATTTTTATTTCTTGTTTGACAATTAGTGGATATAAATTAGTTTTTGAGAACAATAGTTGTTCAAAAATTATGGATGATGAGATCATCACTAGAGAGACATTGATAAATGGCTTATATGTGTTAGACACTTCTCTACACATCATGAATATAAATATATCTAAGAGAAAAAGAGATGAGGTGAATAATGCATACCTATGACATTGTAGGCTAGGTCATATACATGAGGGAAGGATTTAAAAGTTGTTGAAAGATAGATACTTAGATCTATTTGACTATGAGTTATATACAACTTACGATCTTTACCTTCGTGGGAAGATGACCAACTCTCCTTTTAGTGGAATTGGAGAGAGAGTCACTGACTTATTGAAACTCATACGTAGTGATGTATGTGGTCCCATGTCAACTTAGGCTATAGGTGGTTACTCATACTTTATTACATTCATTGATGATTTCTCTAGGTATGGACATGTGTACTTAATAAAGTACAAATCCAAGGCCTTTGAGAAATTCAAGGAATATAAGAATGAGGTGGAGAACCAAATTGGAAAGAGTATTAAGACTCTTCGATCAGATTGAGAAGGAGAGTACTTAAATACGAAGTTCACCCATTTCCTTAGGGACAATGAATTCTAACCCAATGGACATCTCCTTATACACCTCAGCTCAATGGTGTATCAGAAAGGAGGAATTGTACGTTGTTAGACATGGTGCGGTCTATGATGAGTTTCACTGACCTACCCATCTCATTCTGGGGGTACTCCATAATGAACACAACTTACCTTCTGAATAGAGTTTCATCAAAGTCAATAGTGTCTACACCATATTAGATGTGGAAAGGAAAGAAGCCTGATATTAAGGTGGTTAAGATTTGGAGCTGTCCTACCCACGTTAGAAGACACAACCCCGACAAGTTGGAATTAAGGACGGAGCGGTGCACATTCGTGGGATACCCTAAGGAGACTTTGGGGTATTACTTCTATCATCCTAAGGACCGAAAGGTCTTTGTTGCTATAAGAGCTATGTTCCTTGAGAAGGAACACATTCTTGGTGGAAACAGTGGGAGTGAGATAGAGTTGAGCGAGGTTGGAGAACCTAGCTCAAGAACCATTCCAGATCCTGAGTCTGTTCAGGTACCTAGCACACAAGTTCAAACTTTACGCAGGTATAGCAGAGTATCTCAATCTCCTGAAAGATATGTGAGACATATCAGTGGAGAGGACTCTCAGGATATTGATCCTCAGACCTACGAGGATGTCATTATGAGTATAGACTCTAGAAATTAGTAAAAAGACATGAATTCAGATGGATTCTATGTACTCTAACAAGATTTGAAACCTTATGGATGCACTTGAGAGTATATTAACCATCGAGTGCAAGTGGATCTTTAAAAAGAAGATCGGAGTAGATGGAAATGTGGATGCCTATAAGACAAGGCTAGTAGCTAAAGGATATCGTCAAAGATAAGGAGTTGATTATGATGAAACCTTTTCACCTGTAGTCATGCTTAAGTCCATTAGAATTCTTTTGGCCATTGTAGCATATTATGATTATGAGATCTGGCAAATGGATGTCAAAACGGTAATCCTCAATGGCAACCTCGAGGAGGAGATGTATATGGTACAGCCAGAGGGATTCGTATCCACAGAGAGTCCAGATAAAGTATGCATGTTACTCAAGTCCATTAATGGACTAAAGCAAGCTTCCCGAAGTAGAGACATAAGATTTGATGAGACGATCAGATCTTATGATTTCGTTAAGAACGAAGATGAGCCTTGTGTGTACAGGAAGGTAAGTGGGAGTGCTATCACCTTCTTAGTATTGTATATGGATGATATCCTAATCATTGAGAATGATGTAGGAATAATCTCTACAGTAAAGACTTGGCTGTCCAGAAATTTCTCCATAAAAGACTTAGGGGAAACATCCTATATTTTGGGGATCTAGATCTATAGAGATAGATCAAATATGATGTTTGGCTTGTCCCAATCTAGGTACATAGACTCCATTATCAAAAGATTTGGCATGGAGAATTCCAAGAGAGGTCTTATACCGATGGATATCGAATATCACTTCCTATGAGTATATCCCCAAAGACTCCTGAAGAAAGGGCAAACATGGATAAGATACCTTATGCCTCACCGATAGGGTCTATCATGTATGTTATGCTATGTACCAGGCCTAATATAGTGCATACTCTGAGTGTTACGAGCATGTATCAGGCGGATCCAGGTTTGGAACACTGGAAGGCAGTAAAGTGTATCCTTAAGTACATGAGAAGGACTAAGGATCTTTTACTAGTATATGGAGAAGATAGCCTCCAGGTTGAGGGTTACACAGACTTGAGTTTTCAGTCCGACATTGATGATAGCAAGTCAAACTCAGGGTATGTTTTCACCCTGAATAAAGGAGCAGTAAGTTAGAAAAGTTTCAAGCAAGATACTACTACTGACTCAACCACAGAGGCAGAATACATTGTTGCAGCAGAAACAATAAAGGAAGGGGTATGGATGAAGAAGTTCATCATGAAATGGGAGTCGTACCAAGCAACGTGGAGCTAATTCCCATATATTACGATAGAGACAGGGCAATACCTCTAGCAAGGGAACCCAGTCTCATCAGAATTGTTCTGAGAATGTTCCATCTGATTAAAGTGATCATGACCCGAAAAGATATAGCAGTGGAAAGAGTTTCATCCGAAGATAACATTACAGATCTACTATCAAAGCCACCGACTCAAATTATATTTGAGCATCATAGGGGTCTGATGGGGATCAAACACATAGGTGATTGGCTTTAGGTCAAGTGAGAGATTGCTGATTATAGGTGCCCTACAAGCCAATCACGTGAGTGATGACACGTGTGACACACTGCGCGATCTTTTTGCTTAAGATTATTACTGGCATATTCTCACATTATATTATTTGTTGCATATATATATATATATATATATATATATATATATATATATATATTCTGATGTCATTGGTTCTGTACAGTATGAATCAGATCGTGATGAGATCACGATAATGAGATCGATTCACCTTTAAATATAAACCCTAAATAATCCCGCACATAGGTTACTCAAGAGGGACATCGAGATAACCGGACAGATCGGTGTACTATATACCCATCCATATGATGGAGGCAGCTGATCTCATAGTCACTTGTGTGAAAAAATTAAGGATATAGTACAGGTGCTTATGGAGAATGAATTCATTGATTGATCCGCTTATGGAATATTGTATAGTTAATAATACCTAATATCAAACAACAATTCCATAGTCCCAGTTGTGTATATGGTCCTTAGAGTTGAGATACCAATGATGTCTTATTTGAGTACTCCTTTCTTTGACACCAGACTTACAGGTTTGGAAAGTTTCAGATCTAATACAACTGGTTCTCGGGATTGGTAGCCAACCTTACGAAGATAATTGAGTGTCAATAAAGGATCATCCATTCTCGGTATCACGGGAGAAATATCCTGTATGTGCTTGCTCAAACAAATCCCTGGACAAGGTCATTCGGATTGAGAGAGAAAGAGTTCTTCGATAGAATCAAATTAGAGCAAGACAAACTGATTTTGTGACCTAACAGTACCATATCCAGTATATGATCTCTAGGATATTAGTTGGATGAAGGATTATAGATGCACGGTAACTGTGGACAGACATGTCCGATGGATTCGATCCCCCTATACCGTCTAGATACTATGGCATAATGGCCTAGTACGTCCATAGTCGATATGTCGAGTGAATTATTATGGAGATAATAATTCACTATATCAGAAGGACTTCTAATGGAAGTGACTTACGGCCAGCTCAGTATCAAGCCTAGAGGGTCACACATATATGGTGGATGCTTCAGCGAATAGAGGATTGGATGAAGATCCAATTAGCCCATATTCTCATTAGATGAGACCTTATGCTAATGGGCTCTTTGATTGAGGCCCAATTGGAAACCTAAGGAGATTATTGGATAGAGATCCAATAATACAAGGTTAGTGGGTAATTAGATGAATATCCAATACCCACTAAGGCAGGAGCCTTAGGGTTTTTGGTGGCTCTCTATAAATAGGAGGGGAGACTCATGGTTGATAGGCTACAGCTTTGGCCTCCCCCTTTTATTCTTCTCCCTCCCTCTGTGCAAGAGTTACGAGATCAAATTGGAGGAGTTTCGCTGTAGAGATCTATCGTGTGGATACCACTAGAGAGGAAGACGCTTGACTTCCTTCATCCTCTTGATCCGGATCTAATACAGAGATATACGACCTTCCTAGGTAATCAATCTATCACATGACGTGATTTTTATGGCTTTCTCGTGACCCCAATCTTTTGCGTGATGATTTGATCTGCTTGGAAAATTGGTTTTTTATTTTTGATTTTCGCTATGCATGTGATACTCACGCTGAGGTTTCCCAACAAACTATGTGATAGTGATGCTTTATATATTTCTTCAAATTTACTAACTAGTGAATCATGCTATTTCTTAAGTAATTTATAAGACTTACTAATTTTTTTAAACTCATTATAAAGCTCATGAAACATATTCAATAATTCAATAAAGAAAATATTGGAAGATTCACTAATTTTTTTAAACTCATTATAAAGCTCTCAATCCCTCTTCACTCGAGGCCAACCGGTGTCCACTAAATATCTTCTTCCACGGGTGAAGACCAAACCCCTTACACTTCTCTCAGTTTCACAAGTTCAGGAGAGGAACCGTTTACAAGTTTTTATTTCTTCCCTTAGACTCACTTAACAATTGAAGTACTCAAGGGAAGCTCTCAAATTTTACAACCCTTTAACAGAATTTTCACCTTTTTTTCATGCACTTTCTTGCTCTTTTTCAAGCTTTCCAAGCAAGAAAACTTGGGGTATTTATAATCCGTGTCTCAAGGAGGCCAATCCCATGTGCAGAAAACCAATAACATGTATTCAGCCCTCTTTTCATAATCTATAAATCAATATTTTTTCAATCATTATGCAGAAAACCAAATAGGGCGGAACCCCTATAGTGTTTCAAGGAGGCCAATCCCCTATAGAGATCAACCCAAGCTTAGAATCTGCAATGGTTCTATCACTTGGTATTAGAGATAGATCAAATATGATGTTTGGCTTGTCCCAATCTAGGTACATAGACTCCACTGTCAAAAGGTTTGGCATGGAGAATTCCAAGAGAGGTCTTATACTGATGGATATCGAATATCACTTCTTATGAGTATATCCCCAAAGACTCCTGAAGAAAGGGCAAACATGGATAAGATACCTTATGCCTCACCGATAGGGTCTATCATGTATGCTATGCTATGTACCAGGCCTAATATAGTGCATACTCTGAGTGTTACAAGCATGTATCAGGCAGATCCAGGTTTGGAACACTAGAAAGCAGTAAAGTGTATCCTTAAGTACATGAGAAGGACTAAGGATCTTTTACTAGTATATGGAGAAGATAGCCTCCAGGTTGAGGGTTACACAGACTTGAGTTTTCAGTCTGACATTGATGATAGCAAGTCAAACTCAGGGTATGTTTTCACCCTGAATAAAGGAGCAGTAAGTTAGAAAAGTTTCAAGCAAGATACTACTGCTGACTCGACCACAGAGGCAGAATACATTGTTGCAGCAGAAACAACAAAGGAAGAGGTATGGATAAAGAAGTTCATCATGATATGAGAGTCATATCAAGTAGTATGGAGATGATTCCCATATATTGCAACAACAATAGGGTGATAGCTCTAGCAAGGGAATGCAGGTCTCATCAGAATTGTTCTGAGAAGGTTTCATCTGATTAGAGCGATCATGACCCAGAAAGATATAGCAATGGAAAGAGTTCCATCCAAAGATAACATTGCAGATCCACTATTGAAGTCGCTGGCTCAGATTGTATTTGAGTGTCACAGGGGTCTAATGGAGATCAAACACATAGGTGATTGACTTTAGGTCAAGTGGGAGATTGCTGGTTACATGTGCCCTGCAAGCCAATCACGTGAGTGATGGCACGTGTGACACGCTGCGCGATCTTTTTGCTTAAGATTATTACTGGTATATTCTCACATTATATTATCTATTGCATATATATAAAGTGATGTTCTTGGTTCCATGCAATGAGAATCAGATTGTAATGAGATCAATTCACCTTTAAACACAAATCCTAAATAATCCCGATCATAGGTTACTCGAGAGGGACATCGAGATAATTAGACAGATCGATATACTATATACCCGTCCATATGATGGAGGCGGCTGGCCTCATAACCACTTGTGTTGAGTCACTAAGGATGTAGTATAAGTGCTCATTGGAGAATGAGTTCACTGATTGATCCACTTATGGAATATTATATGTTTAAAGATACCTAATGTCAGACAGGAATTTCATAGTCCCAGTTGTGTATCTGGTCCTTTGACTTGAGACACCAAGGATATCTTGTATGAGTACTCCTTTCTTTGACGCCAGACTTACAAGTTTGAAAAGTTTCAGATTTGGTACAATTGGTTATTGGGATTGGTAGCCAACCTTACGAAGGTAATTCAGAGAGAAAGAGTTCTCTGGTATCACGAGTGAAATATTTTATATGTGCTTGCTCAGATAAATCCCTGGCCAGGGTCATTCGGATTGAGAGAGAAAGAGTTCTCCGGTAGAATCCGATTACAGTAAGACAAATTGATTTCGTATGTGACATGACAGTACCATATCCAATATACGGTCTCTAGGATATTAGTTGGATGAGGGATTATAGATACACAATAACTATGGACAGACAGGTCCGATGGAATCGATCCCCCCTATACCATTTGGGGACTATGGCGTAATGGCCTTGTACGTCCATAGTCGATGAGTCGAGTGAATTATTATGAAGATAATAATTCATTATATCAGAAGGAGTTCTGATGGGAGCGACTCACGACCAGCTTGGTATCAGGCCTAGAGGGTCACAGACATATGGTGGATACTTCAGCGAATATAGGATTGGATGGAGATACAATTAGCCCCTATTCTCATTAGATGAGACCTTATGCTGATGGGCTCCTTGGTTGAGGTTCAATTAGAAGCCTAAGGGGATTATTGGATAGAGATCCAATAATGCAAGGTTAGTGGGTAATTGAATGAAGATCCAATACCCACTAAGGCAGGAGCCCTAGGGTTTTTGGTGGCTCTCTATAAATAGGAGGGGAGACTCATGGTTGAGAGGTTACAGCTTTAGCCACTGCCTCCTATTCTCCTCCCTCCCTCTGCGTAAGAGTTGCGAGATTCGATTCGAGAAGTTTTGTTATAGAGATCCATCGTGTGGATACCGCTAGAGAAGAGGACGCTTGACCTCCTTCATCCTCTCCATCTGGATCTGAAAATACAGGGATATACAATCTCCCTAGGTAAAATTAATCTCTCACGCATCACGATTTTTTAGTTTTTACATTTTTCTCGCGATCCTAATCTTTTGCACGATGATTTGATCTGTGTGGGAAACTAATTTTTTGCTTTGATTTTCATTGTGCATCTGATGCTCCCGCTGATGTTTCCCAACAAAGAGTGCATCTCATGCAAAATAATTTTGATGCAAGAGGAAGAAGAAATAATTATAATTCGATCTTTGTAGTGTAGGTCCTTTGAATCCCAAGTGTAGTGGCCCATGGAATATGGATTCTTCTCTAACTTTTCTATGATGCCTCGAGTCTCTGGGTCGCTCTTCCATTTTACCCTAATGTCCTTGAGGAAGTCGGTGGAGGGGAAGGAGATGGCTGAAATTTTGGCTTGTCCCGGTAGTTGAGGTAGAGCATCTACAACAACATTCTCTTTTCCCTTTCGATAAATAATTTTATAATCAGAGCCAAGGAGTTTAGTTACCCATCGTTGTTGCTCCAGGAAAAGTATTTTCTACTCTAAGAAGTACTTGAGACTTCGGTGGTCGGTCTTAATCTGGAAGCATCGACCGATCAGGTAGGGTCTCCACTTCCTGATGGCGTGTATGATAACAAGCATTTCTATGTCATACATGGACATTTAAGGTGGGATGGAGACAAAGCTTTGCTAGTGTATGGAAAGGGTCGGCCATCTTATATTAAGACAGCCCCAATTCCAACTCTGGATGTGTCAACTTTAATCACAAAGGGGCGGTTGAAATCGTGCAGCGCTAGGATCGGTGTTGTCATCATGACTGTCTTGAGTCGTTCGAAGGTTATGGAAGCTTTATCCGACCATAAGAAAGAGTTTTTCTTCAGTTGAGATGTGAGTGAGGCACTAATCTTGCCATAATCTTTCACAAATTTTTTATAGTAGCCCGTGAGTCTAAGGAAGCCGCGCAGCTGGTCTGGGCCATCCTTGCATTGCTTTGATCTTTGTCGAGTCTACCGTCATTCAGTCCTCTGATATAATATACCCTAGATACTCCACTTTACACTATAAAAAGCTACACTTTGATTATTTAACATAAAGGATATTCTCCCGAAGAATTGTTAGAATAATTCATAAATGCTGAAAATGTATATCAAGTGTAGGGTTGTAAATGAGGATGTCATAAGAAAATACCAGTACAAACTTGCATAGAAACCTCCAAAAAATGTCATTCATCAAGCTTTGAAAAGTAGAAAGAGCATTCGTAAGTCCATAGCATTACCAAGAATTTGTAGTGGCCGTTATGTGTGCAAAATATGATTTTTGGAACATCTTCGGTGCATACCTGAATATGATGGTATCCAGAACGGAGATCCAATTTAGTGAAGACTCAGGCTCTTTTCAGTTCATCTAAGAGCTTATCTACTACTGGTATAGGATATTTATCTTTGATGGTGATGACTTTCAAAGCCCGATAATCAACGCACATCCGTCACGTACCATTCTTCTTGTGCACTAACAACACCAGCGAGGAGTAAGGGCTACAGCTTGGTTGAATTACTCTGATGTCAAACATCTCCTTAACGATGTTCTTAATATCGTCCTTCTGCAAGTGAGGATAGTGGTGCGATCTTAAGTTTGTTGGAGGTTTGCCCGATAGTATAGGGATGCGGTGGTTAGGGGGAAGCCCATGCGGCTCCGTGAAAACATCTGCGAATTCGTCCAGCAATAGGGCAAGTTTAGGATCTGGATTTTACACATTCTCTTCCTTTAATGGCTACTGGATATGTATAAAAAATCTTCCATAGGTCTTGTGTAGCACCTTCTCCGTTTGCTATATCGAAATGATGGAGATATAGCTCTCGCATTTGCCTCGCAAGGTGACTTGTCTCCCTTTACAATAAAACTTCATGATTAACTTAGATAAATTCCAGGAGATGTCACATAATATTGTGAGTCATTCAATCCCAAGTATGGCTTCATAGTCATTGATGGGTAGGAGGAAGAAGTCAGCTACCACTTCTTGATCTTGTAGGAGCAATTTTATTCGCGGGCACCGTTGGTGGCAATTGAGGATTCGACCGTCAGCAACCTTTATATCGAACTTGTTGTAACCTTCGACTTGAAGCACCATACGTGCAACAACCTTGCTATTGAGAAAGTTATTTGTGATGCCCGTATCTATGAGAACGGTGATGAATTGCTATTTAAGGAGTCCTCCAATTTTCATTGTTTATGGGTTGGAGTAGCCGGCTAGCGCGTGCACTGCATAGTCGACCGATTGGGGCTCTTCCTCTGTGGTTTCATCTTTCAGTTCGAGGTCTTCTTCAAATGGTTCGATGTCCTCATCCTCTACTAGTTTGATCATGAGGAGCCATCCTTTTCTACAGTAATGTTCTCGGTTCTGCAGTTCATCACAGTGCTAATGCAACCCCTTGGCCGATCGTTCCCAAAACTCATCTCTTAGCAATTTTTCTGGTGCAGGGGCTTGGATGGTAGTAGAGGGAGCTGAAGGCTTTGGCATGGCTGGTTGGGGAGTGACCCTTGTCCTTCGTACTACATGGTTTAGTCGTTCCTCTTATATTATTGCAAAGGAAATTACCGTCATAAGAGTGTACTATTGCCGCACCTTTACTTCTCCTCAAATCTCCGGCTTTAGGCCCTAAATAAAAGTCCCTAAAAGTTATTTTTTAAATAAATCCATAGTTTGGTTAGATAAACATTCAAACCTTATTTGGTATTCTTGTATTATAGAGGTTTGCCAAATCTTCACCAATTGTCAGTCAACATTATCGTAATCGGTTGGTCTAAAGCGATTTAATAGTCATTCCTTTAATCATTGCCAAGAGAGACCTGTATGGGTGTGCTCAAACCAATTGAACCACTGAATAGCATCTCCTTCATGGTGGATGTCAGCAATCTCAACCCTTGTAGTGTCAGGGGTTCGGTAGAACCGAAAATAGGCTCTGCGCACGAGATCCATCTGATCTGGTCTCCTTCTTCCCATCTAGGGAAGTCTACCCTCATACATGGATTGTTTGGATCAGGGAAGGTGCAACCTCACTCTTGGAATCATCTCTCCAATCTGAAGTTTCTCCTTGCTATTATTTTCTCGGGCTTGGTGGTCGGCCCATGCTGAATTTGGCGAAAAAGGATTAGATCTTTTCCTCTATGCAGGTTTTAAAGGCTTCAAACTTAACATTAATGGCCACCTTTGATGCCATGGTGTAGGCCTCTAGATCTATAATGTTGAGGTCTTTTTTCTATTATCGGGTTAGGGGCATGAGAATTTTTAGGGGAGAGGTGGCCGGTTGTATGGGTGGATCTGTGTAGATGGATGTTACGATTATGGCTAATTTGGGAGGCTGATTAGGATCAGTTTAGGGTGTGGTTTGATAGGGTTCTCAGGTGAGGATGATAGAGTTTGAGGATTAGAGAAAGAGAGTCCAAAAAACTAAAAAAGATAACACTCAAATCCGATGAAATTTGGTGAAGAAAGGGTTGCGTACGTGTTATCCTACAGAGCAGTATTTACATCGAAGAAACAATAAATTCTCGACGTAAATTCTAGAGGAAAATATGAAGAAAATATGCAGAAATTTGTCAATAGATCCTCGGTTTAGATGTGGCCAATATCAGCAAATAGGTTCGACAAAATTTTGGCAGTCTAATGATATGAAAATAGACGAAAAGGTAGAAGGTAAATTCTTCGTCATAAAATTCTAGCAGTACGCGATAAGGAATTGTAGCACAATAAAACTAGTTTCAGAGAGAATTCTTTCCGGAGATCAATCTTAGGTGAGGGCTAATATGATCCATGAAATCTTATAAAAGTTTCGGCCAAAATAGACAAGCAATAAACCAATTTCAAGAGGCAAATAGGCGGTTGAAATTTTTTGCAACGTTTCGCATTCGCAACGATGATAATGTTTGTGACAGTAGAAATTTACAGCGGAGAAAATATGGGAGAACTCTTCAACATGTAAGGTAAAGGATTTTACAGTAGTGAATAAGCTTAGTGGTAGGAATTTACCAGATCTCCAGTTCAAACGTAGGGGACAATAGTAGATTGATTTATTCTGCGACTTTGGTGGAAGGGTGGAGGCGCATGTTGCAGCAATTGTGGAAATTGCTTGGAAGGGTGGTGGCAGCAGAGATGGCAGTAGGGGCAGCAGGAATGCTTCTTTGATGACAGATGATAGAACCCAAGAAGGAGCTTTATAGAATTTGATCTTTGAGGGGGATCAACCCCTGGAATACTATAGGGGTTCCTCCCTCCTAGAACTCGACACAAGGCTAAAATATGATCATTCTTGCTTGATAGAAAGAGGAGATGGCTACATGCTTACATACGGTTCTAAACCCTAGCCCAGGGTGTGTTGCTTAAGTGAAATTATCCCTTTGCCCCTCCTATAACCTGCCTTAATAGGGATATGCGGTGGCCTAATTGGCTATATGGCTGATTCTAGCAGATGGAAACCCTGGCTGACCTACCCAATAAGGGGGGCAGCAGCCACTAAGCCCTGAGGCTCTAATCTAAACTCTAGCCACACTTCTTTATAAGATAGAAGTGATTGGGTGAGATTTTATTACAATCTCACAGGATTCTTATTGATTACTTCTAGGGTGATTAGGATTTAACACTGCTGGAGTCCTATCATAAGCACAACATACTACACAGTTACAATCATTTTTGTTCAGCATGTCAATTGATCTTCCGAACTCCCGATGAACTTCCTAGCATCCTCTAGCGAACTTCCGGCAAGTCTCTCGATTATCTTTCGACGAACTCTCGGCGTGCTCCCAACGAGCTTTCGATCACCTTTGGTGAACTCCTAGCAAACTCCCGATGTGCTCCCACTCATCGTTTGAACGCCGACCCGATGCCCGAACTTGACTCCGGCTCAACATCAGATTATATTACCTTTTCACCATCGTAGATAATCCTGCATCACTTTCCCTAACACATAAGTTAGATCATAAAACTCATCAATTGATTATCATCAAAATCAGAGATTCAATAATCTATGCCCTTTTGATAATGACAACCAATTGATGATAAGAGTTAACATTAACTTTCCCTATGTATATGCTATAGGATAAATAGAACAAACTTGAATTCAAAAGAACCCACAACTTTTGTATTAAAGCATTTTGACAATATTGAAATTTTTATAATTTAACCATTCATGATATTCTACATGATAAAAATTTTCAAAGCATTCATCTTATTGGTATCACATGATAAATAATTTCTACCAAAAATATGTTTTATAAGATAAACATGTCATCAATCATGATACAAAATCTATTTTCTGGGTATCACATAAAAATTTCAAATATTTCAAAGATCTCAAAACATTTCTTATATCATCAACTATATCATTTCCTCACTTTTGTCATCAATAAAAATGAGAAATGCTCAACTTATATTTGAACATTCTAAAACATTTATCACAACTTTTATTACATTAAGAAAGAATTTAGTCCATTTCTCTCCCTTAGTAAAATAAGAAGAAGAATAAGAATAGAGTTCAATCCATTTCTTATCAAATTGATTTCACCCCTTTGTAAATAAAATAGAAGAAGAGGAGGGAGGGGTGGGGGGGTGGGTGAGATGGGGTGTGTCAAAGATCCAAAAATCAAGTATCCCAAAAAAAATCAAATATTAAGAGAGGGGATATAATTGAAAATATTTCATCAAGGATTTAAAAGATCCATGAATCGAAATAATTTTTGAGAGAGATAGACAAAAATGAAGCTCATCACAAAAAGAAATTTGAATCACATTTTCTCTTTTGTAAATATCGAAAAGGAAAGAATCAATCGAAAAATTTTAGTTGTTGCAAGATAGCAATTTTATCTCCCCATTAGTCATTGTCAAAAAGAAGGAAAAAATACAAAAGTACAAAATCTTTTTTATATTAATTTTTAAATTATGATAAATTTAAGAAATATCAATTTGGTGATAAGGTATATCATTCATAAATATAAGGAACAAATAAATCATGTTATGAAAGATATTAGTATTAAATCATAAATACCAAAAGACATGATTTAATTTGATAAATTTCATTTTAGGTCAAAAAGAAATCTTATGAGATCAAACAAGAAGGATCTTGATTCATATAGATAATCTTTTTTAATAAAATGAAAGAATCCTAATAAACGATCTTGATTTATATAAAGATCTCAAATTATGATTTTCAAGTTGTCAAAATCATGATGAGAACTTTTCTATGGTAAGTTGCATAGGAGAAAAGATAAAAAAATTTTGATTCATGTATAGGAAATTTCAAGCTATCAAGAGCACGATTCTTAATGGAAATATCAAATTATAAGATCATAAGTCTCCTCTTTGGTAAAAAAAATTATAAAAGTAAAAGGTTGATTTCCATAAAAGATACCTCAAGTAAAAAAAATCATGGGAAAGTTCATGATTTGGTTGGAAAAAAAATCTCATTCAAATTTCAATCATCAAAATTATTTTTGTAGTTCAAGATATTCAATAATAAATATATCACTTATCTCTTTACGAAAACTAGATTGAGAAATTTTCAATGAAAAACCTTTCTTTTTAATTGTTTCAATTCATGTTATTTGTTTCATACAAAAATTCATTCAACTTTTATGTTAAATCAATTTATTGTCATTTAAAACTTAATTTTATTTAAAAAGAAAATATCAAGATCATTACAATAAAATATTTTCAAACAAGTATAACATTTTCAAACTTTTTAAAACTGAAAATCAAGTATCATTTCTAAAAGAAATCATAAAATATTTTCAAACAAAAGCTTCAAATTATTTTAATTCTAATGATTTTTATTTCTTAAGTGAGTCTAACTCTTTAGACTTAGTTAACTGAGTTACCATGCTCATTTCAAAAAAAAAAATTATTTATTTTACTTTATTTCAAGTCCCAATTCAAGAATGATTTAACATTCAATAATGCAACATATTTCAAATCAATATATAACACATCTAATATAACATTCAAATCAATTATTAAACATGCAAGCCAATATTTTTTATTTAGGCAATCAACCTTATCTAAAGTCAACATACAACCCATTTATCATTTCAATACTCAAATCAATTATTCAATATATATGACAATAATATTTAAAAGATCATGGTTTATTTAGATAGATATTTCCTTTGGTCAAAACCATGAAACTCATTAGAAAAAAACTTAGACTCATATAAAAAAGGTTTGTTTCGATAAATATTTTTGAGAGTCAAACAGGTTGTTTTATATAAAATACCTCTCAAATAGTAGAAACCAATATATCCTCATATGAAAACACATCAAAGATCATCATCAAAATCTTTTTTTAAGAAATTTCAATGGATGCAACGTAGATAGTTTCCCACTAGAATATAGTTAAGATTTTAAGTTTTAATTTTTGTATTAACATGCTCTAGTTTCCATAAAAAATTCCTTTCATCATCGAAAGCAATCAAGATTAATTTGTATAACCATGAATCATCAAAGATTTGTTGCCAATAATTTTTAGTTCTAATATTTTTTATTATTATTGTATAGGCTAGTGAGCTTGAAAATAGTGTTAGATCTTAAGTCATGTGCCTTAAGTATCCTTTATCAAAATACCATTTTGTGCTCCAAGCCTTAGTTTAGAGACAAACCTGTAATAAAGAAAGTTTTGGTTAAGGTACCAATTTAATTTTGGGTTCCTCATGAAAAGCTTTACCTAACTTAACTAAAGGCATTTGGTTGTTTATGGTTCATTTAGGAATCTAAACCAACTTATATAGACTATACTTTCTAAATAGACATCTATAGGCAAAGTATCCACATCCACCCCAAAAATTATATTTGTTTTTGGGTGAAGAATACAATATGGGTCTTCTAACAAAATAGTTGGTTTTTGATAAGTATTACCCACAAAGCTAATATCTTTCTTATGAATATGACCCTTATTAACAAGGACCATGCTTACAGATTTGTTGCCTATCTTAAACTTTTTTAAGGTTTATTTTAATATGATATTTTCTTTTTTAATTTTATCTAATATTTCACATTTCGGGCAATAAGTACATAGTGCTGATGCATCATTCAAAGTTTCAAGTTTACTAGAGAGTGATACATAATCCTTTTTTAGTGATTTATAAGTTTTGCTAATATTTTTATACTTATCAAATAATTCATGAAAGACATTTAATAATTCATCAAAAGTAAAGGAGGCTTTAGGTGAGTTACCTCATCATTAATAATCATGAAAGGCTTTGGAGTACCTTGACTTCTTGCATTCATAGCAAGAAGTTGTATCCTTTTTTAGTTTATTTTTATATTTTTTACTCTTTTTCATGGATCTTAGGATTATAGTCCTCATCACTTAAGGTTTCACTCGATGAGCCATCTGTTGTTCTCAGTTCAATTCTTATTTTTTGGAAGGTGTTCTTCTTGTTCGTTTTTGCAAGTCATTTCATTTATCTTTCATTCCTTTAATTTAGTTATGCTTTTGTGTGTGACTTATAAAGTATGTCATATATCAAAAACTGAATCACAAGTAGAAATCCAATGAACTTATTTTTATCTAAAGCATAAAACAAAACATTCATAGCTTTGGCATTTAAGGAAAATATTTATCTTTCATAATCATTCCAATCATTTATAAGATTGGATGACTTCTAAAATCTATTTTTGATGATGTTCCATAAATCAAAATCCAACAAAATAAAAAAGATATGCATTCTATTATTCAAAAGGTGTAGTCGGTCCTATTGAACATAGGAGGATTTGTAATGTATTGATCCTTGTTAATGCCAAAAGAGGTCATTTACTCGCTTGGGTGTTAATCCAATTGGGTATAACCCACTCTGATACCAATTGTTATGATCAAGTTGGAACTGAGAGAGGGGGGGGGGGGGGATGGATTAGTGTAAAATAACTCGGTTTGAAAAATATGCTTGAGGTAAAAACCAAAACTAAAAGCATTTTTTATCAAGATCAAGTTAGAGAGCGATTAAACTTAAGACCGAATGAAGAATCTAAATTTAGCTACAGAATGCTAAAATAAAAAGTAAGTAAAGCAAGACTCAGAAATTTATAATGGTTCGATCACCAACTTGACATACGTCCAATTCCCAAGTCCTCCTTCGTCAAGGCCTGCCGGTTCCACTAATGATCTTCCTCTACAGGTGAAGATCAAAACTTTTTACACCTTTCTTTTCCTAGGCTTACGAGAAGAAGCTTTACACTCTCCTTTTCATAGGTTCCAGAGAGAAACATTTACAATCTTTCGCTCTTAACCTCAATTGACACTTGAAGCACACAAGGGAAACTCTCAAATTTTATAAAATTTTAACTAAGATTATAACCACTTTTCTTGCTTTCTTTTCACTTTCTTACTCTATAATGCAAGAATACTTGGTGGTACTTATAAACCGTATTTGGTTTAAAAAAAAATAGAGTCAAAATTTAAGCTTTACCGAAAAACTTGGGTATGAGTAATACTACTGTCGGCATCGTCGGTGCCGCTACTAGCAGCCGCTCGAAAACCTCGATGGTGGTGGTACCACTACCACTTGGGTGGTACCACTACCACTTGCGTGGTACCACTATCACTTACGTGGTACCACCACCGCCTACCGTCGGTACTACCGTCGGGCAGCCCGGGAATAATACTTTCTTGTATTGTTATATACCCAAGGTGTACCTCCTATTGACCCTTTTCTCGATCAATGAAATGAGCTCAACCATAAACTCAAGTCTAACCCAAAGTGGACCCGGTTGCCTCCTATTGAGTTAATTTGGATTTCTCTAAATCTAACTCAATTAGGACTCAATTATAATGCTAACTATGACACACTATACAATTACAATCGTTCTTGTCCATCATGTCAATTGATCTTCCGAACTCCCGGCGAACTTCCCGGCATCCTTCGATGAACTCCTAGTGAGTCTCCTGATTATCTTCCAACAAACTCCCGGTGTGCTCTCAACGAGCTCTTGATCACCCTCGGTGAACTCCTGGTGAACTCTCGACGAGCTCCCACTGCATTGTCCATACCCCAGGCCAATGCCCAAACTTGACTTCAGCCCTACATCAGATTGTATTGCATTTTTATCGTCGTAGTTAATCCTGCACCACTTTCTTTAACACAAATTAGATCATAAGACTCATCAATTGATTTCATTATCAAAATCTAGGATTCAACAGATGATCCTCTATTGACACTCAATTACATTCGTAAGATTAGCTACTAATCTCGATAACCAGTTGTACCAAATTTGAAACTTCCAGACCTATAAGTTTAGTGTCAAAGAAAAGAGTACTCAAGTAAGGTATCTTTGGTATCTCAAGTCTAAGGAATAGACACACAATTGGAACTATAAAATCATTATCTGACATCAAGTATCAGTAACGATCTATCATTCCGTAAGTGAATCAATTAGTGAGCTTCTAATGAGCACTTGTACTATACCCTTAGTGTCCCTACATGAGCAGCTATGAGACTAGTCACCTTCATCATATAAACGGGTATATAATACACTAGTTTATCGGGTTATCTTAATGTCCCTCACGAGTAACCTACGATCGAGATTATTTCGAGTCTGTATTTAAAAGTGAATCGATCTGATTATCGTGATCTTATCATGATCTAATTTTTATTGCAACAAATCCAAGGATATATATATATATAGCAAATAATACATAATGTAAGAAAATGCTAATAATAATAATATGTAAAAAGATCGTATGACGTGTCACACGTGCTATCACTCACATGATTGACCTATAGGGTACTTGTAACTGACAATATGAATAATGTATTAATAAGATGCTCTTAATACACCAATGAATATTTATACTAAATTAGATATGGATAATAAAGGAGAAAGCCTTGATCAAAAGACTTTGATAGATAGTTTATTATACCTTACTACAATTAGACATAATATTTAATGTTAGCCTTTGTGCAAAATTTTAGTTTGATCCTAAATAATATCACTATAAAGTAGTAAAAAAAAATTAGATACTTAAAAATGGAGCTCTTAATTTAGGATTATAGTATCATAAATCTAAAAAAAATTGATCTGCTACTATTTTTGCAGGATGTAAACCTTCAGAACTTATTAGTTCCTAAGTCATGTACTTGTTTTTTAGTGAATATGTTATGGCAAGTGCATGCTATGAGTCAGTAATTTGGATGAAAAACACCATAGATTGTTATAGACTTTGCTTTAAAAAAATCCTTATAAAGTGTGATAATACTAGTATAATTTATTTGTCAAAGAATCCTATTAAATATTCTTGAACCAAGCATATTAACATTAGATATCATTTAATTATGGATCATATAGACAATCAATGATATCCTTGAATTTTATTGACACAAAACTATCAGGTTGTAGACATTTTCTGAAACCACTAAGTGAGGAACAATTCGATTTTATTAGAAAAAATTGGTCATATTAAAATCTTCACATACATGATTCTTTCTTTTACCATTTATTCTCCTATAATTCTTTCTTTTTACTAATGACTAGAAAGGAGATTTATCCAAATAAATCATGATACTTTGGTGTTTATGACTTGATATTTATTTTACATAAATCAAGACCTTTTATTGTTTATTCTCCTATAATTATTCTTTTTTGCTAATGACTAAGAAGGAGATTTATCCAAATAAATCTGGACCTTTGGTGTCATGACTTGATATTTGTTTTATATAATTCTTTTATATTCATAACTTGTATACTCCATTTTGTTTATGACAAAAGAAGAGAAGAAGTAACTCATATTTTTTTACGACCAAGATGAGAAAAGTAGTGATTCATGCCTAACTTATGTGTTTAACAAAGAGAGCAATAATACTTCTATAACTTTTTTTATTAGTAGTAACTCATGCCTAACTTTTATTAGTTGCTCTTTGAAATTCGAAACTTGATTAAATATTAATGAAAATATTAACAAGGTTGAATTTATTTTAACTTGAATTCAAGACTACCATTCAAAGAGTATTATTTTGAATTCAAGTTCATCATATTTTTAGAAAGCATATAGATAGGAAGAGTCTTAGACCCCGTCATCAATTGACTTCTCGGTATCCATAACTTGAAATTATCTTTGATGGCACAATATTGAGATTCTTATATACAATAATATTAAAATATTTTTTATTTTACATAATTAAATTATTAATATATTTTCTCTTTCTGTTGACGACAAAGAGAAAGTAATAGTAACTGATGTTTTTTGTTAACAAATGAGGAGAAGTGATGCCTCATACATGAATAAGAAGAATCATGATGTTTTATTTATAAATTTTTTATTATTATATAACTCATATTTGATTTATGCAAATGGTTAACTTATAGTTATATTTTGATTGTGTTACACATTTATAATGGTTGAAAGTTAAAACTTGAAATAATTATGATTATAACTTAAAATTTTAAGCTTGATTGAATAATAATTTCTAGCTTGAATGATTGAATCATAATATCAAATAATTAATTTTCTTTTAATTTGAATTAAATATAAGTATTTAAAAATATATAATCATTTGTGTTCAAATTTATCATATTTTTTGAAAAGATAAATTAATAGGGGAGTCTTGTTAAAACCCATCATCAATTAGTTGTTATCATAAAAAATGAAAATATATTGAATCCCAGATTTTGATGATGAAACTAATTGATCAGTTTATTGGACTAATATGCTTTTGAGATAAGTGACGTGGGACATAATTCGATCACGGACTCGGACCACCGAAGGGCTAATTGTTGAGCAAAAGATTCAAATATTATGTCAAGAAATTATCATATCAAACATTGGATGTTGAGCCAGAGGATTAGTTGATATGCCTAAAATTGAATTTAATATTAAAGGTTTGAACTTCGTGTTAGAAGGATCAAATATTGCACCGGAAGATTGGATGTCATAGGAAAGTCGATATGTTAGTGGAATGAGTGATAAGCCAAAAGAAAGGGTGAAGTACAAAAGGTTTAGATGAAGTGTCGAAAGATCGAATGATATGCCAGAATAGCATATAATATGCCAAAGCTTCATAAATATGCTATATGTACGGTTGATTTGTTAAAGTCTTGATCGAGATTATTATGGGTCAATTTGACTTAGTATTGGTCCACAACCATACCAACTTATTAAGCAAACTATCAAGCTTAAACCCAGATTGAGTTGGACCTATTAGAAGACTAAATCGATGGCCTAAACCAAGCTTCAGTGATGGTATCACAGGCCAATGTGGTAGTATCACCTGAGTTAGTTGATAAGCACTATTTGTGATTTTTTAACTTTTTCGATGGTGGTACCGCCTATGTCGATAATAGTACCACCTATGCCGATGATTATATTATCAGAGTCCAAATTTATAGTATAATTGTGGTGATAATATCGCTCAGTGCTGGTGGAAGTACTATCAATACCATGAAATTTTGGAGATTTAAATTTTTGGTTTCATTGTTAACAATTCTTGGGCTTATAAATTTCTCACTCATGCTTGATTGATGGAGTATCCATTCTTGAGCTAAAAAATATTATGAACTCTCATTTTAACTATAGTTTGAGCTCATCCTCCTTTTGAATTTAGTTATAATTCTAAGTTATAGGATGAGAGAGATCTTGTGTAAGAAGAGAGTATGAAGGTTATCTTCTTAGCCTAAAAATGAAGAAAAAATTATAATAATGATAGTTAATCTTCGCATGTTGGAAAGAGAATCGATAATGAGAGCCAATGACCTTGAGAGAAGATGAATAAAGAGTGAACTTAGGTCAAAAAAATTAAACCACTATAAATTAGTTTATCTTCTTTATTTGCCCTTTATGACTTAATATTATTCTCTTTAATTATAACTTTAACTTAATCAATTGAGTTTTTGAAATATATTGATTTATTAATCAATTTTTAAGTTCTATTTTCTTAAGTATCGTTAGTTGAGATTTCTAGATATGTTTAATCTTTAAATGTTATCACTATGCTCAAATTCAATTATTTCATTCTTATTTATTTTAATCATGAATTGCTAATGGATTTAACATATAAGGAAATGAAGATTCAAGTTTCTCCAATTTAGTAGACTTAGATTTAATTATTTTGTCGGAAATTGCAATTTGTGAAAGCCTAAATAGGATTGTTATTCTCAATGGTATTGCTATTTTAAGCTACATCTTCCCGTAACATGCAGATGAGCTTTAGCACCAAACAAAGATTTCTGCTTGACCACTTAATCAGCAAGGTTTGAGTAAATAAAAATAATTATTTTATTTACGAAGATAAGATTGTGTACATCCATCCGTCTCAGTTCTTATATTAACGGCAATCTTGTGTACTATAGTGTCCCTTGATTTTATAGTATCCAATAATATCCTTCCTCAATTAAACCTTCCTATTGCTATTTGAATAGATAATAAATATTCTTAGATTCTCATTACTTTGATCCTGACACAGGTTTACCTATCAAATCTAAGTATTTAGAAGATTGGATACCTTAAACCACTGATATAAATTCATCATAAGTCTTGAATGTCACTCTTTTAAGTAGAATATTCTTTTGTTGTTGGGTTGTTGTTGTTTTCCATCCTTTTGAAAGTTCCACAAAGGTGATAGAATTTAACATCCACCAAGAGAAAGAGGAAGTGCATAGTTAACCATCTCCGACTTCTTTTGATAGATGTCGAGTTTCTTTCAGATGAGGGGTCAGATTCATTGCTTTTATCCGCTGCAAATGAAAGTGATGAGGAAGATGATGTCCGCCACATTCTAACATCAAACAGAAGAAACCTTGCACATACTACTGACAAAACAATCGTGGCTCTGTCTTTAGATATTATGCGTCTTATTTTGTCTTGTTTTCTATGGTTTCACGTTCCCGTCGAAGCTCATTAATTGAATCTATTTCACCATTGAAGCACTTACCATACATACACTGAATCATCTGTAACTTTTTAAATAAAAAAAATTTAATTTTTCTTCTTCCATTCAACTATTACGTAATATATGTACTAACTAACTCAAACTGCGCACAGTGTGGCTTAACAATCACTGAGGTACCTTTTGTTGAATGCTAAAGCTCCAGTCTGGTCCAGACTGAATTATCTATTTTCTTTCCATTTTGTCTTCTTTCGATTGAGATTTTAGATACTGCCCGAAACGACTGTTTGTCCTCGTCGCTCTTAAATGTTTTTGTTTCTGTCGCAATAATAAAATATTATGAGAACAGCAAAGGCACTGTTCCTCGAGTTTCCATACCATCGTAGTTCGTGAAGGTGTTCCCAAGTTGGAGCGGAAGCACGTCACTTCTGTTCTGAACATCCAACTAATTCATGTTGGTTTTTACTGCTGGAATGGGAGCGAGATAGATGCGGTTTGCCTTCTTTTTCTTGTCGTAGTAGATTCATGGCGGGAGGGCTTAGAGAGATAAAAGAAGTGCTGCTGCATTAAGAGCTGGCCCTGCCTATTTATAAGGAATACTTGTCCTTGTCCCTCTCTTGTTGTAGGAATCCGGAGACAGATGACTAAATGTTGTTTTCTATTTTTTTTTTTTTTTTTTTTTGGACAGTTGATTTAATGTTATCGGGTGTCTTGCACGCAGCGGATACTTGAAGTGACCGTCGGGATTGCAGCATAGGTTAGATTAGGATATCACAATCGGGTTTAGAGTGGACAGGGATGGTAAAAAAAAAAGAACTATACGCAATTATTCAACCTACTTAGATAGAACCCAAATTTTATTTGGTAGATAGGTTTGGAGCAAATTTAGAGTCATTTTAAAGCCGGATTAATATATTTGTCTGAGTCAGTCGTGAAGCAACTCTACATGAATGAAGTCAGAAAAGAATCTCTTACGAATAAAATCTACGGTGAGCTACTCCTCTACTAACCGTACCACGTGTTCTATATGGACCTCATCACGCAATTCGTCGAGAATTTTTCAGTGAAATTAATATATATTATAATTTGAAAAATCCTGCATAAGATATTTATATATAAATAATGCTTCTTTTTAATTTACCCGATTTTATTATTTGATCTATCTCTATAATGACATAAGGTCTAGCTAATATTTGACATTTATTGGTTTTAAGTTTTCGATTTATAATTAATTATTTAAATTATTTTATAATATTATTATATTATGTTTTACTTTATATTTAATAATTTGATTTTATTATTTATTTTTATAATTTAATTGGTTTGATAATGTTTAGATTTATAATTTTAAGATTTGTATTATATTTATGTTTATATTTATATTTTTATTAAAATAGGTATATATATATATCTTAATATTATTGGTTGTTAAGAATTTTTTATAAATATAAGTTTTGGATTGGTTACATCAAATTCAATTGTATAGGTTGATTCAATTGAATAAGTTTGAAAGGATATAAAAAAAAAAAGATAACAAAATAATTGAGGGCACTTTTGTCTAAGCGAGGTAAGGACACTATCCGGGAAAAGACAAAATTAAATAAATAAATACATAATTCATCCTTATATTTAATAGATTCTTTCGATCTGTAAAAAATATATATTGAGTCATTCCTAACCGCTTAAGCTTTTGGAAAATTTAAAATTTATATTATTTAATTAAAAATATTGATGTCCAATATTTGCATTTTGGTTGTCATCCATCCTTAAATTATGATTATCCAATTATATCTTTAAAAATATTAAATTAATTTTACAAATAAATAAATAAATTATCCTTTAAATCAATGGTGATTTTCTTTGAAAGGCCCTCCTTTCCTATTTTTCCCAAAAGGCACCCTTGTTTTATTTTTTCCTAATTAGTGTTCCCTAATTTGAATAAAACATATTCCTCACCAACTCCAATGGTATTTTTTTTTTATCAGTTTCTTCTTTACTTTTCTCACCTACTTTGGATCGTTGTAGTATTTTTATTTGCTCATTTAGAATATTTTTTAATAACATTATAATATTTTTATTTTTTACTAAAAATATCATAAAACTATAATATAAGTGCCATCATATTACTTTTTTATTACCATTACTTGTAGACCACTATGACATTATATTTTTAGGCTTTAGTTGGTTTGGTTAAAGTTGGAAGTCCATCTGAATTATTTATAGTGTTTTCAAGTAGGGTTTATATTATTTTTTATTTTGGTAGCTAAAAATATTATGAGAAATCAATTTTGATCCATATTTGAGATATGTTATTTTTAAATCATTATGTGCCTCTCTAATTATCATTGCTCATAGATCATTATAATGTCAAAATTTTGGTTGAGATTACGTGTTTATTTGTATCATTTATGATGTTTTTAAGAGTTTTTCTGAAATAGTATCCATAATTTAAAAAATACCCAAACTACCTCTCAATTTTTTTGTCAAGTTATTTAACCTATTTTTTTGTTATAATGTTTTCATTTAGCTTGTCTACAATATTTTTCAATAACGTTTATAATATTTTTATTAAAAGTACTGAAAATACTATAAATGTTATTAGAAAATTATAAATGACATCACCTTTTTGATGGACACTACTCGTAGGCCATTATCGATATCATATTTTTAGGTCTGTAGTTAACCGGTTGAGGTCAGGAGTCATTTAGATCACCTATAGTAGTTATAGTATTTTCGAGTAAGCTTTATAGCACTTTTTATTGTTGTGAGCAAAATGCTATAATAAGCTAATGTTTTATATTTATTTAGATCATGTTGTACCTAAACTATTATAAATACAATATTTGAATTCTAATAAAATATATCAAATAATTTTTAGTGTATATTAATTTTATTAGGCACATTCATAATATTTTCAAACAGGTCTTACAATGTTATTATTGTAATGGTAAAACATCATAACAGATCAAAAACAAGCGAAAATACTTTAGATATTTTCAAATTAGGGGTATTATTTAAAAAAAGAAAATTTGAAAGGTATCAATTGGGAAATACAATGAACATTAAGAAGGGGTGGTTTGGGAAATCGTCCTTAAAACGGAGCATTTTAGTTTACAGTTGACGTGGAAAGACCACCTTTGTACCGGTGCTCAAATCCGAGTTGACGAGGATCTTAAAGCATCGCCACGCAAACCTTCTACGGTGCACCACCGTCTAATGTATTTGATACCGTAAAATATTGTTGTCAAGGAGTGCCATCACTGCCGGTGAGGTCGTTGGCGGTCGTACGAGGCCTCGATGGGACCGTGCTCAAGGAGGCGTCCGTCCCTGCTTTTATTTGAAATCCCAACAATCTTCACATCTCAGCCTGCGCGCAGCAATAAACCGTCAATTATTGCAAGGGACCGAACCTTGCGTTCCCAACAACTGCGGTGACGTTATCTCTTACGATGTGGCTACGGAGCAAGATAGAAGCAACCGCACATTACTGACCTCGTTCGAGCGCGCGACGGCCTCCCCTGTTGTTCGCCAGGATTTATTCCTCGCAATCTAAATCCCAAACCCCACCGGTCGGTAAAATGGCTCTCTCGGGCTTAGTCGTCCTTCTCACCGTTCTCATCCTCACCTCCGCCCTCCTGGCTTCGTCTTCTACTCCCTTCATCGTCTTGCACGGTAAAAGTCCTCGATCCTCTTTTCGTTTTCTGCTTTTGAGTCTCGATTTTTTGCCTCGTACACGAAGATCTCCCAACTTTTGATGCTGATCCAACTCCAAGTTTGGTGTTTGATGTTGGATTCAAGGAATCGGCGACCAGTGCGCGAACCAAGGGGTGATGGAGTTCACTGAGCTCTTGAGCAGTTGGTCTGGGTCCCAAGGACATTGCATGTGCGTTTCTTACCCTTGCTATTCTCATTCTTTAGTTAATAGTTCCCATCATTTTATACTTCGTGCACCGTACTCCTTTTAATCGGGAAAAAAAAAAGTCGTTTTTGTGATTGATGCTCGCACGAGGCGCTTCACATGATTAGATCCAGCAACGATCTGCTTACCTGTTCACTGCCTAATTTGAGACCTTTCATGCTTCTCATTTGGTACCACTACCCTGCTTTGGTTCTGTTCTCGAAAAATTGAAGTTGTACATATTGGTTTACAAGCATAAAGCAAGTCTTTTGCTTCTTCCTTCTCTTTTTGGTGGGTTTGTAGAGGAGGTTTAAAGAATGACAATACACAGTGTTAGTCTTAGCGTTCATCACCTTGCCTATTGTTTGTCTCTTAAAGATTTCTGTTTCCTGGACATGCTTTTGTCTTTTTGTCTGCCATGTCTGCTTTAATGAGCCGTCATAAAGCATTCATGTCATTGTGATTTCCTAAGTATTTGGCGACTAATTGTTAGCCTAATCCGAAGCCAGGCTCTGAGCTCCAACTCTTAGATCTTCTTTTTTTCTTAATGTTCCAATAAGAAGAATGGCTGTGTTGACACCCTATTACGGGCTCTTACGAGGGTCATATGTATGGAGACTTACCCCTGTGAAGAGGTTGTTCACATGACTCAAATCCTGCCTAGACACCACCAACAAGGAAGTTAATGTCGTTGAACAAGGTTTGATTATTTTGTCTCCGAGTGTCATTTTATTCTGATTGAAGCAAGGCGAATAAAATTAACTTCCTTGTTGGTCAGATGATATTCATCTAAATCCATTTCATAACTAGTTGCAGCCAGATATGTTTACTAAATATGCACTTGTTACATATAGATTTTTTATATTGTTATGTTGCTTCAAGAAATCTTCCAAATGGATATAAATATATGGTTGATTTCTTTTATTATCTGTATATATAAATATTTTAAAATATAAAAATATCAGCATAAGATATCATTGTTATATTTTTCATATGTTTTCTTTTCTTGTTCTTCATTTTTTTTTTTCTTTTTTCACATTTGTTCTCAATCATCCTATGATAGTAATATTCTTGATAATGCTTTAGTTATTTAGTGACAACATGCCTTAAGTCTGATTAGTATTTATATCGGCAATAGATCTGTTTTATAATCATGGTGTATTTGTTCCAAACAAAATGATTAGAATGTTAATAAACCATCTAATATCCACATCTGGATTTGGATCTGTCAATTACAAGTGTTAGTGGATATTTTTTTATGGTTTAATCTGTGTCCAATCTGTTTTTACCTGTTTGTTATTGAAGACCATGTTCCTTGATGCTTAATGATGAGAATGTTTTCGCGAAAATGTCTTGTGTGACATAATTGACTACTGTTGTCAGAGAAATTGGAGATGGAATGTGGGACTCGTGGGTTATGCCCCTTGTAGAACAGGTCTTCTCATTTTTCAGATTACGACTTGAGTGGAATTCTTTTGGTACATTGTTCTAATTGTTATGTCTGTTGTTGTTACAGGCTAATGTTGTCTGTGAGAAGGTGGTACAATGGTTTCATTACTAATACTTCTTTTCTGATAGAAGTAAGATCCTGGGACATTGATTTGGGACATTACTCTCACTTAACAACAGGTAACAGAAATGAAGGAATTCAGCATGGGCTACAATATTGTTGGTCTTTCCCAGGTAATATTCACTCGTTGGGTAATTTTAGTTCTATGCATAAACTCTTGAGTACGTATAATTTTCAAATGCTAGATAAAGCTGCAATCTTTTCTCTGATAGATCTTTATTTCTGTGCTGAGGGCCAAATTGAACCGTTATCTCATGAGTCATAACAGTGGTTGTATCTGAATAGACTGTTGGTAGATCAGGATAAATGCTTAAAAGCAAGTCAAACTATTAGATAATGTAGTTACAGTTTGTGATATAAAGAAACAATACAAGAACCTTGTCGACATTTGTCTGAAACTAGCCTAGAATAAACACAATAAAAGGTTTTGCTACTAAAAGACTATAATAGGCTATTTTGCTCACCCTTTCAAGTTTACTGTGTTGGTAAACTCTATGATGTCTATTTGATTAATATCATAATCAACCATGGTTAATCCCATTTTGCACCATTTCTAAATTTTATTGAAAAATTCAGATGGAATTGGTCAAGAGTCCACGGAAGTTAGCAGGAGATGGTCGATCTTGGTCCATTCTAGACCAAAAAAGAAGAGGGGGAGTAGTAAAAGAAATGGGAGAGAAGAGAAGGAGAAAGAGAAAACCATTTTTTTCCTAAGACTGTTGTCCCTTAGATAACCAATCCAGACCACCCAAAATAGACTGCTCCATATCCCGATTCAAGCATGGACTGATAAGCACTGAATGTTCGTTTGACCCCTTTGATATACTAAGTGTCATGTATGGTGCAACTTAAGAACTCTGCTATGTTGGTGAATAAGAACCAACGTTTAGTCTGACTATCAAGCAAGATGCATTTAATCCAAAACTAGGCTTTACAACTTCTTCTCTCTTGTCATCTCTCTCTCTCTTTCTCTCCTCTCCTCTCTTCTCCTTCACATCCATGCCATCTTCTCTTCCTCCTTCCTGTCACATTCTTCGCCCTGCTGCATCGCCACCGCCTCCTCATTTGGATCACTGCCTCCTCCTGTTGGAATATCTCGTTGTGCTCCGCTTCCTCCTCCCCTTTTTTCTCTTTATCTGTTTTCTCTGGTCTAGATGGTACTGATCAGTTCAAAATATTATCGAGTGCCAGTATGCCATTCTGTATGTGTACACTGTGTCTCTCTGGTTGCGGTCATTATCAATCTTAGACCGAGATTTTAATCCATTCCACACATAATGCTTTATGTGAATAGAAGCATCTACCCAGCATAAACATGCAGGGCAAGCACGTACTGAGATAGTGGCCAGAAGCAGTGGATGTGGTACCTCTTGATGACACAAAGATAGAGACAGACATGGCCACTATTCTTGATCTTCTGGCACAACTTCTGACACTTCACATAGTCCAAATAGTGAAATTAATAATAGGATAAGCTTACGTCAAAAGGAAAAAAATAAAAAAGTAAAAAAATAAATCTGATAAATCTAATTCTGCTTTGTGCTTCCATGTTGCACCTGGTAATAGGCAGTTTTTTCTTTGCAAATTACAACCTTAGCAATTAGCAATCGGTAACTTGGCTGTCCTTAGGGAACATCAGGAATGTCGTCAATGGTGGGTCTGTAAGTTAGTTATATACTATTGTATAATAGAGGTCAAACAACATTTGAACTTAAATTTCTTAGCCACTAGTAGCAGCAACAATGATGATGATTGATGACAACAAAGCCCACACATCTGATCATTTGGATATGCCTACCCTTTTGTTTTTTACACTACCTACATTGAACTTGTTATGTTTGGCTATTGTAGTTGTAGTGGAGTCAGATACTGCATGCTAAATATTCCCTTTCTCATGTCATCATTCAAATTAATCAACAGGGTTTTTCTGGACTGCTGTTTGCAGGGAAACTTAATTGGTCGAGCAGTTATTGAATTCTGCCACAATGGACCTCCTGTAAGTCATAAAATTCATATAATGTTTTAAAGAAACACATTTTCATTGCTTTTGTTCTTTTGTCCTCAGGATTTGTCAAAAGGCACTGATATAAGCTTACATGATTGTTCAAGCTACTCACTACTTAGAAATACAGACATTAGATGTTTTCTTTTCGTTCAATGCAGTGATTATCATCATAGTGCTAACTTAACTACTTTTTCCTTTTCCAAAAGGTGGAATTCTTACTTAATACCAGGCATTACACTGTTCCCCCAAAAAATCCGAGCATAGTAAAGTATCAAGCTATGGTGGCCAGGATTTCTCCTACCATGAAACTGATTTGTTGGTTCTGGCAAATTTAGCCAGTCAGTTTGCAGACATATTACTTTCCTAGAAACATGAATAATAGAGAAGGCTTAAAAAACCTGTAATAACTGAGAAATATTTATGGTATAGTAGTTCTGTTAATCAAAATGTCTGTCAATGTCTTGGAGTTATAATCAACAATAATCAGCTGAACTCGCATGCACATAGCAGCTTGAAGACCTTCCAAAACTGCAATGGCATCACAGCATAGGATGTCTTTGTATTGTGAATACCTACAACTAACATAAGTACATTGTCTGTTAGATCCACTGATTACAAAACCAACAAACCCATCCATTTCTTTGCCACTAGATCCATCACAGTTGACTACTTGTAGTTGTGTTTTCTTTATTTGCACTAATCTCATCACTTATGATCAAATTGCTGTTTCTGGTCAATATTCATGGTCCACAAATTGAATTTTCTCAATATGGCACATTAACAAAGTGCTGCTAGATTACTCTGCTTGTTCTGTTATCAGCATTATTAACTGTCAAACTAGTTGCAAATGCAATTCAGCCTTAATTCGTCCATTCAAGAGAAAAATTAGTTTCTTTGGGGGAAATGAAGTGGATAGTAAAACCTAAAAACTGAACTTGGTCAAAAGTTAACTTTTCTTCCAGATGTTTGCAGAAAATTAATGATATATGATAGCCACAAGTGTTAATTTTGAGATTGGTTATATATTGGTCCCAATAATTGGGATATGAGGAGCATTATTGCATCTTAAGTCAAATTTCAGTTGTTCCAGCCACTAATCTGTAAGAACATTTCCGAAAATTTTCCATAAAAGAGGAGAGTAACTACAAATATGAAGCTAGGAAAAGGAAGCACCTTCACAAATCTGATAAGGTACTTTTTTCAATTTATTTTTCTAGGAAAGATTTTTCTTGTAGATTTGAACTAGAAAAATGTGATGCACTGTAAAATACATATGCTAGAACTGGACTTGCACTTACCAAATCGGCAACTTCATTTTTCAATCATGTTAGTTATGGGTGATGAATATGTTTAAGAAAGATAAATTGTTTCTTTTAGAACAAAGTCACTTCTAGTACCAAAATTGCCTCCACACTCAAAAATCATCTAGGCTGGCTTATCCATTAGACTAATTAATTTATGAAGGTTTTCATAAATTATTATGTTTTTCTAGCTATGTTTGAGGTTCTGTATTAGTTACCAGTAATCAATGAACTTTTCCTTATGGAAGGCTTTCTTATGATCGACATGTAACAGGTAAAAAATTTTATCTCACTAGGCGGACCTCATGCTGGTACTGCTTCTGTACCGCTATGTGGTGTAAGTGTCCTGGAATCAATCTTTTCATGCTTATTCTGGCATATGTGATCCATTTTTCATGATAGTTTAAACTAGTTAAAGCAGCATAGATGTGTAAGTTAGAAACCTGCTATTACAGAATTAAACATGTGGAGAAATCAAAGATATAACCTGAAAATTTTTGTCCAATTCATCTTTCTTTCCATCATGATTATATCTCTTTACTTAGCGAAACAATATTCTGATTCATTGATTTATATTCATAAATCTGTCATGTTTACTTTTGCTACTCCTGGAGACATTTCTTTATTGATAAACCAACAATTAGAGTTTTGAACTTATTGGGATCATTTATCCTAATCGCTCTTTAGTTGATACTACATGATTAGTTCAAGTAGAAGGATAAGTTCATTTATCAAAAAGAACTAGCATTTAAGGTGAAGCGTAAACTGTGTTTCTCTCCCTCTTGATTTTATGGAGAGAATCAAACAAGACAATAAGTGTAGTAGTTAAATTTCACATTCGCAATGACTAATATTTTATTTATTGAACACTATCTTATCACAAATTCCATCAGCTTTAGGATGGTCAGTCTCAGAAAATACAATCAGATGTATCCTTCAAGAAGGGTTTGAAAAATTGGATTTTTAAAGCTAGAGGTGAAGAACAATTAAGTTCCTCACAGAAGTGAAAATTGTGATAGCAGTATGAGGAGTTGTGCATTAATTGTAAGGCTAATGTTGTTCTTGCAATGTTTATCTATTGCAGTCTGGGATTATCTGCATGCTTGTGGATGACCTCATCAAATCAAAGGTCTATTCTGATTATGTGCAGGTATTTTGCCACTTCGGTGTTTTGAAGCCACAACTATCAATTTAGATGGTGACTTAAGTTTTCCTCCATATCAACATTTCTAAAGTGATCCTGAATGACTTAGTACAAGTATATTTTGGTCCCTCTAACTCCTGATTAATCAATTGCAGACCCATCTGGCTCCTAGCGGGTATCTCAAAATTCCAACTGTGAGTATTGCTTTTTTTTTTTTACACTGGACTTATAAGATTCTGTCACATTGATCATCTAGTAATCCACGCTAAGCATGAAAAATATTTGGATCTGAGACTATCTCATTATGTACTTTTGTTATTCTAGAGAAAAAAATATACATATACCAAATTTGTTCTTGTTAGAAAGACAAAAATTATTGAGCCTTTCATGGTCGAAAACTAATTAATTTTGTTTCTAATTTGCTGGTGGTGATTGTCCCTTTAGGAAATATAATAAGTTAATGTTTTAAGATGACGCACAAGATTCTAGGCTCACATAGCATCTCTCATTTTCATTTTAGTCTTGATGTCTGGCCTCCCAAGTGACCACCATCTGTAACACAAACATTAGATGTCAAAGCTAGACTCATATAGGAATGAAGTTGGTTCTTGGAAGTGTTGTTCCGTGTGCTTTGATCTTATCTCTTTGTTGGGATTTACAAACTGCTAACCTGTAATTTTGTAAGATGTTTAGATTTCTTCTCCTAAATCTAGCCCTTTCATCTTTTCATCAAAACTTGACAACTTTGAAGCCTTGTATGGTTGGTGAACATGTACATTGTTTTGCTTCTAATCAATAGGAGTCATGTTGAAAGTAGCAAATCTACCATGTATTTAATATACATGTTATAAACTAGAATTGTTACCCATACTAAACAATCTCTTCCATGCATGAATTTGAGAAAAAAAAACAGTATATACCCTTACAGAGTGTGTACCATACAAGCTTTTATATCATGTTTATCACGGCATCAGTGATACTGTGAAAAATCTGATGCGTGTAGAAGCTTTAAAGATTAACATCACTCTGAGGAGCCCTGACATGTTACTTCATCTGGCAATAGGGGCATTCTATAGAATGATTTCTTGCCATGCGAAGTTGACACTGGCATGGAATTTGGTATTCTAATCCTTGCCCCTATGTATTATTGATCTCCTGATTGAGAAATTGATTTTTACTACGAATATGGAAGCCCACATCTCCAACCCTACGTGGCATCTGATGCTAAGCAAGTGGAACGTGAGTAGGTGCAAGGAAGCCTCAATTGTGGTTGAATTCCCCCCATATGGACATGCATAATGGTAGAATTTCCTTAGGTTGAAGCATCATCAGGAGAAAACCATCACTGATCTGAAGCCTTCATTGTCAGGGTAAGTCCTGCACAAGCCTTTTTAACCTGAGACGAGTCTGCTGCTAAAGAGTCACAATCTAAAGGATGTACCTTGGACATTTGGTACTCTTCTAAATGTCTTTTATCCTCCTTTTACAACAGAGATTTTAAGTCCCAGTAGGATTCTTTTTAACAACATGACATATCTGGGCTTCAGCTAATCAAAACCTGGATTCTAGTACAAGTTATCATATTTCTCACCCATCGAAACTATACATTGCTATTAAGAATCTTTCAGTTATAGGTCCCTTAGTACAACTTCAAGATGGACTAAAGTTGAATCCTACTGATCCAGAACAAACAAAATTTGGCTCAAAATACCCCTGGTAGAATTTAAAGAACTCAAGGAACCTATATACTCAAACTTACCCTAATTGGACTCAGCTGGACTCAAACACAATCTTCATCATTATGAAAAGAGAATATTTTATGTAAATATTTTAAATATTTTGTTAATTTTTAGCATTAAAATAATTTTAAAATAGTTAAGTTTGTTTCTAAAGACAAAAAATAACTATGAAGGTCAAAGTGTTTAAATCTAGTAATTCTTTTAGGTTGTATCTAGAAATATTCATATATTTATCTTTATAATTTTTGCTCACATCCGCATACCTTTTTAAAAAAAAAGGATGATTATGTCTTGTATCCTAAAAATAAGATGAATTTTGATCACAAGAGAGTAATCTTGTTGTGGCATCACGATTGGCCTCATATCCTTGTAGCCTTAGAATATTAAACATGTCAGATGCTAAAATCTGAATTTTGTCATGCCAGATACAAGCTATATAGCATGAAACCATTTTTTAGATCTATTTTGTCAATAAGAATTCACTTTTTGTCTGTGACAACTTGTTGAGGTTGGCATTGGATGAAGGTGCACAAGTACATTGAGACTGAACCCAAATGCATGTAGCTTTTGATATTCACTAATTTATTTTAGTTATACTTTTCCATCATGCAGTTCTTTGTTTTGCCTTGATAGTACTCATATAGCAACCATCAATTAATTGTCTTTCATTTCTAAAAATCTGCATCTCAATTTTTCAAGGATATCCAAGAGTATTTGGAAGGATGCAAGTTTCTTCCTAAGCTTAACAATGAACTGCCCTCTGAACGGAATTCCACATACAAGGAAAGATTTAGTAGCTTACAGAATTTGGTTCTAATAATGGTGAGTTTGGAGAATCTTCAGTTGTCCTGTTCAATTTCTATTTTGATCGGTGTGTTTTCTCATTGGTTAGGACTTAGGACTATCCAATATAGTGCTCCTGAAAATCTAGTTAAATGGAATTGTTCTTTATTTTGCATATTGATCTCTAAATGGTACTGTAAATCTCACTTGTTCTCAATTTCTTTGCAGTTTGAGCATGATACAATTTTGATTCCCCGGGAGACGTCTTGGTTTGGATATTATCCAGATGGTGCCTTCAGTGCTGTTTTGGCTCCACAGCAGGTATATGTTTTATGTTTTATCATTTAATATCTGCCATGTTGTTTGCTAAGCTGCTGACAGATCTCTGGACAAATTTTTACTCTATGTACAGTAGATATCTAACACTAAGGTGAATGCACTTGCAATAATTTGGTACTTCGTCATGGTTTCTTCAAATTGATTGTTTTACACAACTATTGGGTATGTTTTCTGTTACTGCATTTGACATGCCAACTATAATTGTCCTTCTTGGGATTGAGTAATTACTAAAAAATTGCTATATCTTATGTCATTCTAGAAGCATTCTCTTAGATGAATCTTAGGCTGTGTCTGAGAAATTTTCTTTTAGCTTTCATCATTTATTGTTTCCTAAGTCAACTCTTCTAGGAGCTCTAAGTCAAATTAACCTTTTATAAGTAGTTGCCTATATCTTTTGATCTTAGTCAGAACCAATTTATTTTTATGCTTACAGGTGTCTTGTTTTAATGGAATTTTGCCTAATTAAGGGTATGTAGCTACAGTTATAAAGTTGTACTATAGGAAAATTAGAAAAGAAAAGAAGAAAGATCTCTCTGACTTTACATTCTGTCACTCTATTATCTGCTTATTCTTTATCTTTCGTGAAAAGTAATTTTCTTGTCTGCCCTTCTTTCTTCTGTTTCTGTACCCCTCTCTCTCTCTCTCTCTCTCTCTCTCTCTCCCACATTTCTCTAACACTGCTAAGTCCATCTTTTCATTTGCTTGTTAGCTGAGACAATGTAATAAGCAGCTGGTGTCCTTCAATTTCAGACCAATTTCAGTCCATGTATACTTCTTCGCCTAGTTCTCCATTGAGAAAAGTAATTTTCACATATAATTGATGTAAAGGTCATTTAAAACTAGCTTGCAAGATATAACAATACTTGCATAGTATTTAGTTTTTTGACGAAGCAAATATTTTTTGGTATTCAATATCATATGCTTAAGTGAATCCTTTTGCAACTTAGCTTTGTATCTTTCAATGGAACCATCTGCCTTATATTTAACAGTAAACCCCCATTTGCATCCCACTAGATTCTTCCCCACTGGCAGATGCATCTAGCTTCAAGTATGATTCTTTTTAAAGAGCTCTCATCTCCTCCATAACTACATCTCTTTATTCTAGAAATAATAGAGCATCCTGTGTATTTTTTAGAACTTTTAAACCAGACGAGTGAGTTATAGAAGCCTCAAAGGCTAGAGACAATTATGATATGACACATATTTAGATGTAGGATCCATCATGTAGGATCCATCATTTTCTAATGGCATACTACTCCAAGTAGGTGTCTATTTTTTCATTCTGTAATACTATTTTTTAAGGGCTATCAACACATGAAAATTGATATATTCCATGCTCTAACAAATAGAAACCGAAAATAGTATTAAAGTATTCTCTAAAACTATTAGTTCTCAAAATTTATATTTTTGCTTGGAATTGATTTTGGATCATGGTATGAAAGTTTTTTTAGT
Organism: Ensete ventricosum; assembly: GCA_029747655.1. Classification (NCBI taxonomy): domain Eukaryota; kingdom Viridiplantae; phylum Streptophyta; class Magnoliopsida; order Zingiberales; family Musaceae; genus Ensete; species Ensete ventricosum. Next base: position 19,708,888 of record JAQQAF010000009.1, read on the forward strand.
ATTAGATTTTTCTTTTAAGAGGTAAACCCAACATACTCTTGTATGATTATTAATAAATATTATAAAACGCTTAGTTCTAAACATATTTATCACTTTAAAAGGTCTCCAAATATCGCTATATGTAAGATTAAATGGTTTCGATTCTTTGTAAGGTCGAGAAGGAAAAACAGTGCGATGTTTTTAGCAAAATGATTAATTTTACACAAAAATAGAGAACTGTTATTGTTTCTAAATAATTAAGGTAATGCATTTGCATATAAGGAAAGCTTGGGGAGTCTAGTCTAGAGTACCACAATATTATTTCACTACTAGTATAGACTATAGAGTGTTACTATTTATTGTCAACTAAGATTGTTCATTTCAAGTTACATCCTGTTCAAGATAATAAAATTCATCACTCTCTTTAGCACTACTACCAATTGTCCTCCTTGAATGTAGGACCTTAAATTCAGCAATACAATTGTGACATTTGCAATACAATGTAAATCCTTTGTGAGTTTGATAATAGACAATAAGTTACAAGACAATTTTTAACATGAAGTAAACAATTTAATGCAAAGGAATCTAAAATTACAATTGTGCCTTTTCCTGATATAGAAGAAAGTGATCCATCAGCAACTTTTATTCTAGAGTTTTCAGGACAAGGTGTGTAAAAGGAAAACAAGTGTGAAAGGCTAGTCATATGGTCTGTTATGCTTAAATCTATGATCCAACGAGCCTTAAGATCAAAAGAAACAAAGTTATGAAACAATTACCTGTCTTGACCAAAGAGCAAGATGATGAAGGAGAAGGATTAGGATTTTGAGATTGTTCAGAAACTTAAACTGTTGTTCAATTTGTTCCTTGTTGAATAGAGGCGCTTCAGCTCTTTTAATGGTGGTGGCAGATTGATGGTCTACTTGAAAGCCTTGGGTATTAGCCTTATCTGAAACTCGATTGCTCTGGTTTTCTATATATCTTCTACTCTTCTAGTAAGTTTCTCTTGTGTGTCTTGGTTTATTATAAAAATCACAACAAACTTTGTATTTATCAGCTCCCTTTCTCTGATTATGTTGTACAAAATTAACAACAGAATTAATTTCAGTTGTCATAATAAGTGCATAATTTTCTGCAACTAAAGATGGAGTAGAAGATCCCTTCATAACTTGTCTTCTATTTTTCTCGTAACTTTGGAGAATATAGCTTAGAGAGATGGTAATGGATCATTCCCCAATATCTATCCATGGACTTCATCTAGTTCTTTATTTTAAACCTACTAAAAATTAAAAGGCTTGATCCCTCTCAAGCATTTTTATATATCAAGCACTATTAGCAACACGTTAAGTATTTTACAAGACTAGTATCACCTTGTTTAAGCTCTCTGATCTTGTTTGTAATCTCAAATACTTAAGCTCAATTTTTCATTTTTAAATATGTCTCGACCAGAGGATCCCATAACTCCTTTGTTGTTGGAATATATATATATATATATATATATATAGCCAATTTCGGATTCCATAGAGTTTATCAGCCATGATATAATCATAAAATTTTCAGAATTTCATGCTTCAAACTTGTGATCATCCTCTACAGGTGTCGTTGTTGATTTGGTCAAATAGTTGATCTTTGCTATTCCTCAAATATATAAATTTTATGGATTGAGATTAAAAAATAAAGTTCTATTCATTGAGTTTATACATAGTAATCAGCAAGGATGGATTGTCAAGTAAGTTGATTGTTGGAGATGGAAGCATTGGTTTCATATTGTCTCATTTAGATATAGTAGCGTAGGTTTCTCATAAGCAAACAATGAAGAAGAAATAGTTGGTGTTGATCCAAAAATGACATAACAGAGGAAATCTTTTTAGCAATTAAGGTTGAGAGAAAGAAAAACAAAACGATTGGTATAGAAGCCAAGCTTTGATGCCAAAAACATAAGAGAATATGATTTTTCTCATTTATCCTCTTTTTAGTATAAAAAGGAAGATATATGTAGGCTGATTATAAACTATACAACTAAGAAAATTGATTCTATATAATATTTGATTCTACTTTATTTCCTATAACACGGGCTGATATGGTTAAATTGAGTGGTCCAAAATAGGAGATAGATTTTTTTACTTATAGGATAATAGAAACCCTTAATTATAGGATTGAAAATCTATTAATTATGAGATGATATATCCCTTAACTAAATGGTTTTACTCCATGACATATAAAATAGAAATGCATGCATAAGTAGGCATCATACGTGGTCGATATGATTTTTATTATACCAATATATGAGCAACATATGAAAGTGTTGTGAGTATTTCTTGTTATTGTCCTTTTCCTTTGTTAATATTGATTCAGCAGATGAACTCTATGGGCATTTGTGCTTAAAAAAAAAAATCCTATAGATGAAACTTGAAGTTAACGTGGTCTTAAAAGTTACAACAAAAGGACTATTGAAGGTGAAAATGGATTTATTAATTAGGCATTATTGTAAGAGATGTATTGATGTTTTTAAAATATATATTTATATACTATTTAGCGATGTAAAAAAGTTATCATCACTGACATGATAATTGGGTTATGCCCCGACGATGATATGGGGGAACATCATGACAAATCAATTGTGAAGGCACATATGATGACAGTAAGTTGGTTGATTAGGTTTGCTATTTTAAATGTTGTTAAAGACTACACACAAAGCTACACTACAAAAATTACTCCTATTTTCAGTTTTTGTTTGTGTTAAAATATTAAAACATTGAAATAATTGCCTTTAAATCAGTCCATCCGGTTGCAGAAAGGAATGCTGATTGTGGGCATTCTGAATAGCATAGCTTCAAAAGCTTAGTTTAGGATGTCATTGCTCAATTTGTCCCACTGTCCTGAAATTGAATGGTAAGTGCAAGCAAGATTGAAATGTCCGTGTGGTATTGGACAGGACACCCACCTATTTGTAAATTTTACTGTTATTTTCAAGAGAAAGTAGCAAATGAATGAATACGTGCAAATAAGGCAGGAGCCATTATTTGTTAGTGTTGTTCCTTGAATCATAATATGCTGTGACCACCACATTGTGATGTGAAGGACTATGATGACCATCACAATGACTTGTTAATTGCCCTACGAGTTTCTTTTTTTTTTTTTTTTTTTTGTACTCTCCTGTCACAAATGTTTAATACATTCGCCTCATCTGGAAAGACACAGAAATCATTCAATCTTGATTGTTACTTTTGTCTTCTTTCTTCAAGCTTAATGCTTCTTATAACCAAAGAAATGAAATTGCAGACGACTCTATACACGGAAGACTGGATCGGTCTAAAAGCTCTGGATGATGCTGGACGAGTCAAATTCATCAGTGTCCAGGGGAACCATCTCAGAATCTCTGAGGATGACATGAAAAAGTACGTAGTTCCTTTCTTGGTGGATGACAAACCACCAAAACTTCTGCGACAGAAATCTTCAGTTTGACACTTTGACTGTTTGCCTCCACCCGTGGATCCTGGGAAATAAATCAGGATGAGCAGCTGATAGTATTATGCTGTCGTAGTAGTTGCTTCAAGGGTTACCGTGGTGGAAGCCTTCAGCTATTATAAGAAAATGCACTTGTATTGCTATCGCTTTCCAGTGCAAAGCGGTTGTAGTACGGCATATATATATATATATATATCATTACATAGATAATTTTAGCTTTCTACTAAGAAAGAGATGCTGGTTTTAATACGTTGTTTTCGTTGATTGGTTATCAGTACATGGTTGCTTCATCTGAAAATTTAGGAAACTTCAAAAAAAATATATATATATATATATATATGATTTCTCATCCTTAAACGATATTTGGTATATGTAACAATAAAATAGTCGGTGACAAGTGTATTGGAAGCTTCGTTTCCTCTATCTCTGCCCTTTCTAATTTGGCCAATCTCTTTGGAAAAGTGAAGGAACGGGGGAGGGACGACCTAATTCCATGTTTGAGGAAAAGTTTCACAGAATCCAAAATTACGCTGCTCTATGAGTGGAACTTGATTCGAAGGAGGTACTATCGGCCTACTCCCTGGTAAGATACCTTCCTTTGAGTTCTTGAGGTCCACCATACGTACTCTTTGGGGTCTTTTGATAGGTTGCAATATAGTAGATATTACCAAAGGTTTCTGCGTAGGTAGCCCTTAACCCTAATATTATGATATTCAATTTTTTAACCGTTACTTAGAAAAAAATAGACACTATCCCCACCTGGATTCAACTTTTGGGTCTACCCTTAGAATTGCTGCAACCTAACTTCTTAGGTCAAATCGCATCCAAAGTTGGGAAGTTACTTAAAGTCGATCAAGTTACTCTATCTACGTCTAAGGGTAAGTTTGTCTGTCTCTATATTCTTCTCAATCTCTCCCTACTATGTCACAAGGTATATAAATCCAAGTGGGTGGGTCATAATTTTTTCAATCTATTACATACTAAAATCTACCCAATCCTTGAATGTGAAAAAGTTGGGCATAGAACACCTGGTTGTGAGTTTAACCCTACTCCTCCCTCCACCCATGTGTCAATGATAACAGAAAACCCTAAGAGTTCAGAGATAAGATGTTGTTGTTGGGAAATTATCATAGCATCACATGTATAACATAAGAAAGAAAATAAAACATGTTTTTCATGTGTATCAAGTCATTGTGTAAAGATTGGTATGCGAAAAATCCATAAAATTGAAAACTACATTACGTGAGAGATTGATCATCAAGAGAGATCATATATTCCTGAAATTTAAGATCCAGATGGAGAGGATGAATAATGTCAAACGACTTCATCTCTAGTGGTATCCATACGATGGATCGTTGTGGCGATACTCCTCCAATTGTGATCCAAAACTCGCAACTCTTGCGCATCTTTTCATAACACTCATGGAAGAAGATCACCTATCTTCTTTGTTGTCCTCTCACAGTAGGGAAGGACTAATCAGTTGAGAAGATGAGAGAGGGAGGAGAGCACGAGTGGGCGGCCAAAGGTGCAGCCTTCTATTTATAGAGAGACACCATAATCCCTAATGATTCCTGCCTTATTCGATATTGGATCTCCATCTAACTCTTTGAATTATTAGATCTCTATCCAATAATCTCAATTGGTCTCTAATTGAGCCTCATGCAAGGGATCCATCGATGTTGGTCTCATCTAATAAGAACATGGACTAATTGGATAACTCATATTCAATCATCTACTTATGAAACATTCATCATATGTATGTGACCATCTAGGCCCAATACCGAGCTGGTCATAAATCCTTATGACTTAGTGAATTATTATCTCATAATAATTCTCTTGGCTCATCGACTATGGATGTACTATGCCACTGCGCCATAGTTCCTAAACGATATTAGGGATCTAAACCATTGGGCCTGTCTGTCCTCAATTACCATGTAGTTATAGTCTTTCATCCATCTAATATTCAAGAGACCGTATATTGGGTATGGTACTGTCAGCCCACATATAGAATTCATTCAAGTCTCACTCTAATTAGATTCTCCTAGAGAACTCCTCTCTCAATCCGAACAATCTGATCAGGGATTTGCCTGAGTGAGAGCACATAAGATATTCCTTTCATGATACCGAGAGTGGATGATCCTCTATGGACACTCAATTGCCTTCATAAGGTTCACTACCAATCCCGATAACCAATTATACCAGATCTGAAACTTTTCAGATCTATAATTCCAGGTCAAAGAAATAAATACTCAAACAATGTATCCTTGGTGTCTTAAGTCTGAGGACTAGACATATAACTAGAACTACGAAATTATTTTATAACATTATGTATCATTAACCATATAGTATTCCAGAAGTATATTAATAGGGAACTCATTCTCCAATGAACACTTGTACTGTTTCCTTAGTGTCTCCATACAAGTGGCTATAAGACCAATCGCCTCCATCATATGGATGGGGATACAGTTTATCGATCTATCTGGTTATCTCGATGTCCCTCTCGAGTAACCTATGATCGGGATTATTTAGGATATGTGTTTAAAGGCGAATCGTTCTTATTATCATAATCTCATTATAATCCGATTCTCATTGCACAGAACCAAGGATATTACAAAATATATATTCAACATATAATATAATATGAGAATATGTCAATAATAATAATATAAAAAAAAACGTGTCACACGTGTTATCACTCATGTGATTGACTTGCAAGGCACTTGTAACCAACAATCTCCCACTTGACCTAGTCAATCACCTATGTGTTTGATCCCCATCAGACCTCTATGATGCTCAAAGATAGTTTGAGCCAGCAGCTTTGTCAGTAGATCTGTAATGATATCTTCAAATGAAACTCTTTCTGTTGCTACATCTTTATGGGCTATGATATCTCTAGTCAAGTGGAACCTCTTTGAACGTGCTTGGACTTCTGATGAGACATTGGTTTCTTTGCTTAAGCGATCACCTCGTTGTTGTCACAGTATGGGAATCGACTCAATGCTACTTAGTATGACTCTCAAATCTCTGATGAACTTTTTTATCCACACCCTTTCCTTTACTGCTTATGCTACAACAATGTACTCCGCCTCTGTGGTTAAGTTAGTAGTACAATCTTACTTGGAACTCTTCCAGCTTACTGCTCCTCCAGTTAGAGTGAAGACATACACTGAGTTTGATTTACTATCATTGATGTCAGACTAGAAACTTGAGTTTGTGTAGCTCTCGACCTGGAGGCTATCTCCTCCATATACCAGTAAAAGATCTTTAATTATTCTCAAGTACTTAATAATACACGTCACTACTTTCCAGTGTTCCAAACCGGGATCCACTTGATACTTACTCGTAACACTCAGAGCATGCACTATATCTGGTCTGGTACATAGCAAAGCATACATGATAGATCCTATCACTGAGGCATAAGGTATCATATCCATATCTGCCCTTTCTTTAGGAGTCTTTGAGGACATACTCTTGGAAAGTGATATTCCATATTTTATTGGTATAAGACTTCTCTTGGAATTTTCTATGCCAAATATTTTGACGATGGTGTCTATGTACCTAGACTAGAACAAGTCAAGTATCCTCTTCAATCTATCTCTATAGATCTGAATCTCCAAAATATATGATGCTCCCCCTAAGTCCTTCATGGAGAAGTTTCTAGATAATTAAGCCTTAACTGTGAAAAATATTCTTACATCATTCTTAATGATTATGATGTTATCCATGTACAGCACCAAGAAAGTGATAGCGCTCCCACTTACCTTTCTGTACACAAAAGGCTCATCTTCGTTCTTAACAAAGTCATAAGATTTGATAGCCTCATCAAATCTTATGTTTCAACTTTGAAAAGTTTGTTTCAATTCATAAATGGACCTGAGCAACTTGTATACTTTATCTGGACTCTTTCTTGAAATAAATCCCTCTAGTTGTATCATATACACCTCCTCCTCAAGGTTGCCATTGAGAAATGCAGTGTTTAAATTCATCTACCAGATCTCATAGTAATAGTATGTTGCAATAGTTAAAAGAATTTTGATGGACTTTAGCATAGCTACGGATGAGAAGGTTTCATCATTGTCAACTCCTTATCTTTGATGATATCCTTTAGTCACTAGCCTTGTCTTATAGGTCTCAACATTTCCATATACTGATATTCTTCTTGAAGATCCACCTATAGTTGATGGGTGCGATACCATCAGGTGCATTCATAAGGCTCCAAACCTTGTTGGATTCCATAGAATCTATCTCAGAATTTATGGCTTATTATTACTTCCTAGAGTCTAAACTCATAATAGTGTCCTCATAGATCTGAGGATCAATATCCTGAGTGTCCTCTTCATTAATATGTCCTACATATCTTTTAAGAGGGTGAGACACTCTATTAGGCATGTGTAAAGTTGAAACTTGTGTGCTAGGTACCTGAATAGACTCGGGCTCTAGAATGGTGTTTGAGCTAGGTTCTACAACCTTGCTTAAATCACACTGTTTCCACCAAGAACGTATTCCTTCTCAAGGAATACAACCCTCTTGGCAACAAAGATCTTTTGGTCCTTGGGATGATAGAAATAATATCCTTAAGTTTTCTTTAGATATTCTATGAACTTGCACTATTACATCCTTGATTTCAACTTGTTAGGGTTGTGTCTTCTAATATGGGCAAGGCGACACAAATCCTAATCACCTTAAGATTGTGCTTCTTCCCTTTTCATATCTAATATGGTGTAAATTAAAATAAAAATTAATTTTTCATGTAGTGAAAATCAAAATAAAAATCGGTTTCCCACGTAGATCAAATCGTCGTGCAAAGATTGGGTCGTGAGAAAGTCACAAAAATATATAAAAAAAATGTATTATGTGAGAGATTATTTTCCCTAGGAAGATCGTATACCCTGTATTCCAAATCCGGATAGAGAGGATGAAGAAAGTCAAGCATCTTCCTCTTTGGCGGTATCCACACGATGGATCTCTGTAGCAAATCTTCTTCAATCTAATCTTACAACTCTTACAAAGGGAGAGAGGAGAATATGATGGGAAGGCCAATGCTGCAGTCTATCAACCATGAGCTGGCCGTGAGTCACTCCCATTAGAAATCCTTATAGTGAATTATTATCTCCATAATAATTCACTCGACTCATCAACTATAGACGTACTAGGCCATTATGCCATAGTCCCGAAACGGTACAGGGGGATCAAATCCATCGAATCTTTCTATCCACAATTACCATGTATCTATAATCCCTCATCCAACTAATATCCTAGAGACCGTTATTAGACATGGTATTGTCAGGTCACATACAGAATCAATTTGTCTTGCTCTAATCGGATTCTACTACATAACTCTTTCTCTCTCAATCTGAAGGACCCTAGCCAAGGATTTGTCTGAGCAAACATATATGAGATATTCTTCTCGTGATAATGAGAGTAGATGATCCTCTATTGACACTCATTACCTTTATAAGATTGGCTACCAATCTCGATAACCAGTTGTATCACATCTAGAACTTTCCAAACCTGTAAGTCTAGCATCAAAGAAATGAGTACACATACAAGACATCTTTGGTGTCTCAAGCCAAAGTACCAGATACACAACTGAGACTAGGAAATCGTTGTTTGACATTAGGTATCATCAACTATATAACATTCCATAAGTGGATCAATCAGTGAACTCATTCTCCAATAAGTACATGTACTATATCCTTAGTGTCTCCACACAAGTGGCTATGAGACCAGCCGCCTCCATCATATAGACAGGTATATAGTACACCAGTCTGTCCAATTATCTCGATGTCCCTCTCGAGTAACCTATGACCGGGATTATTTAGGATCTGTGTTTAAAGGTGAATTGATCTCATCACGATCTGATTCTCATTGCATAGAACCAAGGACATCATAATATATATGCAACAGATAATATAATGTGAGAAATACTAATATTAATCATAAGCAAAAAGATCACGCAACGTGTCACACGTGTCATCACTTACATGATTGGCTTGTAGGGCACCTGTAACTAGCAATCTCCCACTTGACCTAAAGTCAATCACCTATGTGTCTGATCCCCATCAAATCCCTATGATGCTCAACTATAATCTAAGCCAACGGCTTCGTCAATGGATCTGTAATGTTATCTTCAGATGAAACTTTTTTCATTACTATATCTTTATGGGCTATGATCTCTCTAATTAAGTGGAACCTCCTTAGAACAATTTTGATGAGACCTAGCTTTCTTTGCTAGAGCTATCGCACTATCGCTATCGCAGTATATGGGAATCGACTCCACGCTGCTCGGAATGATTCCTAAATCCCTGATAAACTCCTTCATCCACACCCTTTCTTTTGTTGTTTCTGCTGCAGCAATGTATTCCGCCTCTGTAATCGAGTCAGTAGTAGTATCTTGCTTGGAACTCTTCCAGCTTACTGCTCCTCCATTCAAGGTGAAAATATACCTTGAGTTTGACTTGCTATCATCAATGTCGGACTGAAAACTTGAGTCCGTGTAGCCTTCAACCTGGAGGCTACCTCCTCCATATATCATAAAATATCCTTAGTCCTTCTCAAGTACTTAAGGATACACTTTACTACCTTCCAGTGTTCTAAACCTGGATCTGCCTAATACCTGCTCGTGACACTCAAAGCATGTGTTATATCAAGCCTGGTACATAGCATAACATACATGATAGACCCGATTGCCGAGACATAATGTATTTTATCCATGTTTGCCCTTTCTTCAAGAGTCTTTAGGGACATACTCCTAGAAAGTGATATTTCATGTCTCATCGATATGAGACCTCTCATGAAATTCTCTATGCCAAACATTTTGACAATGTAGTCTATGTACCTAGATTGGGACAAGTCAAACATCCTCTTAGATCTATCTCTCTAGATCCAGATCCCTAAAATATAGGATGCTTCCCCTAAGTCTTTCATGGAGAAGTTCCTAGATAGCTAAGTCTTTACTATGGAGAGCATTCCTATATCATTCCCAATGATTAGGATGTCATCCACATACAATACTAAGAAGGTGATAGCACTCTCACTTACCTTCTTGTATACACAAGACTCATCTTTATTCTTAACGAAGTCATAAGATCTTATCGTCTCATCAAATCTTATGTTCCAACTTCAGGAAGCTTGCTTTAGTCCATAAATGGACTTGAGCAACTTGCACACTTTATCTGGACTCTCTCTAGATATGAATCTCTCTAGTTGTATCATATACATCTTCTCCTTGAGGTTGCCATTGAGGAATGCTGCTTTGACATCCATCTGCCAGATCTCATAGTCATAGTGTGCTGTAATGGCCAAAAGAATTCTAATGGACTTAAGCATGGCTACAGGTGAAAAGATTTCATCATAGTCAACTCTTTATCTTTGACGATATCCTTTAGCTACTAGCCTTGCCTTATAGGTCTCCACCTTTTCATCTACTCCGATCTTCTTTTTGAAGATCCACTTACACTCGATGGGTACTATACCCTCAGGTGCATCGACAAGGTTCCAAACCTTGTTAGAGTATATGGATTCAGAATTCATAACTTTTTGCCACTTCCTAGAGTCTATACTCATAATAGTCTCCTCGTAGGTCTGAGGATCAATATCCTAAGAGTCCTCTCCATTAATGTCTCACATATCTTTCAGGGGGGTGAGATACTTTGCTAGACCTACATAAAGTTGGAAATTATATGTTAGGTACCTGAACAGACTCAAATTCTGGAATGGTGTTGAGCTAGGTTCTCCAACCTCGTTCAACTCTATCTCACTCCCACTGTTTCCACCAAGAATATGTTCATTCTCAAGAAACACGGCTCTCTTGAAAACAAAGATCTTTCAGGGGGCTGAAATACTTTGCTAGACTTACGTAAAGTTAAAAATTATGTGTTAGGTACCAGACTCGGATTCTGGAATAGTGTTGAGCTAGGTTCTCCAACCTCACTCAACTCTATCTCACTCCCACTATTTGAACACAGCTCTCTTGGCAACAAAGATCTTTCGATCCTTGGGATGATAGAAGTAATACTCCAAAGTCTCCTTAGGGTATCCCATGAACATACATCATTCCATCCTTGATTCCAATTGTCCGGGTTGTGTCTTCTAATGTGGGCAAGACAACCCCAAATCTTAACCTCCTTAAGATCAGGCTTCTTTCCTTTCCATATCTCATATGGTGTAGGCACTATCGACTTTGATGAAACTCTGTTCAGAAGGTAAGTTGCGGTCTCTAGGGCGTATCCCTAGAACGAGATTGGTAGGTCAGCGAAACTCATCACAGATCGCACTATTTCTAACAATTTGTGATTCATTTTTTCTGATACACAATTGAGTTAAGGTGTATTATGAGGTGTCCACTGGGATAAAATCTCATTATCCTTGAGGAAATGGGTGAACTCCATACTCAAGCACTCTCTTCCTTGATCTGATCGAAGAGTTTTAATACTCTTTCCAATCTGGTTCCCGACTTCATTCTTATATTCTCTAAATTTCTCAAAGGTCTCGACTTGTACTTCATCAAGTACATATGTCCATACCCAGAGAAATCATCAGTGAATATAATGAAGTATAAGTAACCACCTATACCCTGAGTTGAGATGGGACCATATATATCACTATGTATGAGTTCCAATAATCTCTCTAGTTCCACTAAAAGGAGAGTTGGTCATCTTCCCACGAAGGCAATGTTCGCAAGTTGCATATGACTCATAGTCAAATGAATCTAAGTATCCATCTTTCAGCAACTTTTGGATCCTTCCCTCATGTATATGACCTGACCTACAATATCATATGTATGCATTATACACCTCATCTCTTTTCCTCTTAGAGATATTTATATTCATGATGTGTGAAGAAGTATTTAACATATATAAGCCATTTATAAGGGTTCCTCTAGTGATGATCTCATCATCTATAATTATTGAACAGCTATTATTTTGAAAAACTAATTTATATCCATTAATTGTCAAACAAGAGATGGAAATAATATTTTTGATAATAGAGGGAACAAAATAGCATGCATCTAATGCAATAATAGCTCCACCAGGTAGATGTAGGGTGACTTCCCCAACAACAACTGTAGTAACTCTTGCTCCATTGCCTACCTTGAGGTCTATCTCACCTCTGGCCAATCTCCCAGGTCTTGCTAGAACCCGCAACAAATTATAGATATGATAAGCACTCCTAGTATCCAATACCCATGTGTTATCATGAAAATCTAATAAGTGGAGACTGATCATGGATATACCTTAAGGTTCTCCATGCTTTTGTTTTACCTTATCTGCAAGATAGTCCTTAAAGTTCCTCTTCAATGCCTATCTTGGCCAAAGTTAAGCATTCTCCTTTGTTCTTTGCCGAGTATTTCTTGGCAACCTTAGCCTTACTCGATCTTTCTTTGCCCTTGCCCTTCTTAAGGGTATTACTAGCCTTCTTTTTCCTATTGGTCTCACCAATATAGATAACTGACTTCTCTTTCTTAATGGTACTCTCAGCTTCCCTCAACATATTGAGGAGTTCAGGTAGAATCACCTCAAACTTGTTCATATTAAAGTTAATAATGAATTATGAAAAGGAATCTGATATGGACTAAAGTATAAGATCAATATACAGGTTATCATCCTCTAGGACTATCTATATACTTCATAAAGCGAGCGATCTCATCCTCGCTTGTCCTTTTATCCGGTGTGGACACAATCGTGTTAAGGACATATACGATTTTCTCCGCTGTGAGAACAATTATCAAATTACTAAGCCAATCCGTGTAGTTTGGACCAGTGAGGCGATTGACATCATGCAGGGGGTTTGTAAGCAACATGTTTCTAACAAATAAGATGTAACATAAATAAATAACAGGTAAATTTTACAGAAAATTCTAATTAATATATGGACTTCTATCTTAATATACTCATATTATTTTATTAGCGAATCACATGGCACCCTCGACACGTGAGATAAAAGTCTTCGATAGACTCCTAGTGGGTATCGGGATCCAATTGGCGTCTTAGTGCAACCTCGAGGGACTCGACCAATTACACTAAGCCCAAAAGATAGGCAACTCTTGCCAATCACAACTCCTTGTGATTCCCATCATATTCGGCCTTCGGGGGACTCGACCAACTATGATATTCAGTTAAGTCATCACCACCATTACAAGATGAGTCTGATTTGATGATATGCCCTTGAGAGACTCGACCAAGCATATTATGTCCTCAGGTCACCAGTGACATCTCTATGTCGTAGGTAAGAACTCAATCACGTAGATAGGTGAGCTTGGAGGGACTCGGCCAACTCAACCTATGTCGTGATTTAATTTCTTCCTATAACGGTGAAAGGCTACGTGGGTTAATCTTATTGCCTCACACTTACCGACTTAATATTATCGTAGGATGGGTTTTTGTTTCATATTGATCTTTTAATATGTCGTGTCACATATATACATATTTAATATATATCTACATCGTATGTAAATATATATATATATATATATATATATATATATATATATATATATATATATATATATATATATATATATATATATATATATATATATATATATAGTAGGTGTATAACACATCACATATGCAAGCCACACCGAATGATCATAAGCCGTCACCTAATATGATTAAGTCCGAGCCAATAGGCCTAATCACTCATAATATGATCTATGTATGCATCGTCGCATCTCCATGCCCTGTGATCGTTGATCTCGTCATCATTGGTTCCGTCGGATCCTCGTTGCATATGTCGTAATCTCCCACCATGGCATCGTGGCCTCTCATGTAATTATAAATAATCACACGCACGCAGACCCGACAATAAACAAGAAAAACGAAGGCTCGGTAGGTCCCAATAATAATAATAATAATCATAATTATACATATCATAACACATGGCTTATGATCATCCATCCACATCATATATCACATGTACAGATATATAATAATTAATTAAATTATTTAATTAATTATTTTTTTTGAAATCATGATATGCTCGAAATTTCTAAAATTGTCAAGGACATTTTTGAAATTCTGGATGAGAGGATAGTCCTCAGAATTTCTAGAATTATTGAGCATATTTTTAGAATTATGGAAGAGATAACAGTCTTCAAAATTTCTAGAATTATTAAGGGTACTTTTAGAATTTTGTAAAATGGGATAGAGTTGATATTTCTCAAATTTTGAGAGGCATAATTATCTTTTTCTTAAAAAGATGCCCTAGCCCTCATTTACCTTCACTGCGCCACCGCCGTCGCCCCTGCATTGGCGACGGCGGCCCTTGCCCACGGTAGTTGCCCTACCAAGGGGCGGCCACCCCTGCGGTTGACGCTACTGCCCTTGTTGGCGGTAGGGCTGGCCGCGGGTGATAGCCCCTTATGGGCGCCCTTGCAAGGAGCCTTGGCTGCTGTTGGCCTAGCCATGGCCAACCACCCTTGTAAAGGGCCTGGCCATGGCCGACCACCCTCTTTCCTCGTTGCCTTTGCTGCAAAAATATAGCAAAAATGCGTAGAACAGTTCTACGTGATGTAATCTCACCACACGCAGTTTAAAACCAATCTTTTGCACGAAAACCTTGGCTCTGATACCACTATTAGGAAACCTCAACGAGAGCATCACATGAGCAGCGAAAATCAAAATAAAAATTAATTTCTCACACAGATCAGATCGTCGTGCAAAGATTGGATCGTGAGAAAGCTACAAAAACCGAAAAAACTACATCATGTGATAGATTATTTTACCTAAGGAGATCGTATATCCCTATATTCCAGATCCAGATGGAAAGAATGAAGGAAGTCAAGTGTCTTCCTCTCTAGAGTTATCCACACTATGGATCTCTGCAACGAATCTCCTCCAATATGATCTTGCAACTCTTGTGGGGGGAGTGAGGAGAATAGGAGGGGGAAGGCCAAGGCTGCAGCCTATCAACCATGAGTCTCCTCTCCTATTTATAGAGAGCCACCAAAAACCTTAGGGCTCCTACCTTAGTGGGTATTGGATCTCCATCCAGAAATCCACTAATCTTGCATTATTATATCTCTATCCAATAATATCCTTAGGCCTCTAATTGGGCCTTCAACAAGGAGTCTCATCTCATTTAATGAGAATATAGGCTAATTAGATCTTCATTCAATCCTCTACTCGCTGAAGTATCCACTATATGTGTGTGATCCTCTAGGCCCGATATTGAGCTGGTCGTGAGTCGTACCCATCAGAACTCCTTCTGATATAGTGAATTATTATCTCCATAATAATTCACTCGACTCATCGACTATGGACGTACTATGCCACTACGCCATAGTCTCCGGACAGTACAAGAGGATCAAATCCATCAGACTTGTCTATCCATAGTTATCGTGTATCTATAATCCCTTATCCAACTAATATCTCAGAGGCTGTATATTGGACATGTTACTGTCAGGTCACATACAAAATCAGTTTGTCTTGCTCTAATTGGATTCTACTGGAGAACTCTTTCTCTCTCAATCCGAATGACCCTAGTCAGGGATTTGTCTAAGCAATCACATATGGGATATTCCTCGTGATACTGAGAGTGGATAATTCTCTATTGACACTCAATTACCTTCGTAAGGTTGGCTACCAATCTTGATAACTAGTTGTACCAGATCTAAAACTTTCCAAACTTATAAATTTGGCGTTAAAGAAAGGATTACTCATATAAGGCATCTTTGGTGTCTCAAGTCAAAAGACCAGATACACAATTGAGACTATGGAATCGTTGTCTGACATTAGGTATTATCAATCATACAACATTCTATAAGTGGATTAATCAATGAACTCATTCTCCAATGAGCACCTATATTATATTCTTAGTGTCGCCATACAAGTGGCTATGAGACCAGCCGCCTCCATCATATGGACGGATATATAATACATCGATCTGTCCAGTTATCTCGATATCCCTCTCGAGTAACCTATGATCGAAATTATTTAAGATATGTGTTTAAAGGTGAATCGATCTCATTATCATGATCTCATCACGATCCGATTCTCATTGTACAGAACCAAGGACATCACAATATATATGTAATAGATAATATAATGTGAGAAATACCAATATTAATCATAAGCAAAAAGATCGTGTAACGTGTCATCACTCACGTGATTGGTTTGTAGGGCACATGGGGCAAGTTAGCGAAACTTATAATGGATCGCACCATGTCTAACACCATGTATTTCTTCCTCTCTGATACACCATTGAGCTGAGGTGTATAAGAAAGTGTCCACTAGGATAGAATCTCATGGTCAATGAGAAAATGGGTAAACTATATACTCAAGTACTCTTCTCCTCGATTGGATCAAAGAGTCTTAATACTCTTTCCAATCTGGTTCTCTCCTTTATTCTTATATTCCCTGAATTTTTCAAATGTCACAGAATTATACTTCATCAAGTACACATGTTCGTACCTAGAGAAATCATCAGTTAATATAATGAAGTATGAGTAACCACCTATAGCCTGAATCGATATGGGACCATAAACATCACTATATATGAGTTCTAATAACTCAGTGGCTCTTTCTCTAGTTCCACTAAAAGGAGAGTTAGTCAACTTTCCACGAAAGCAAGGTTCACAAGTTACCTACGTCTCATCAAATGGATCTAAGTATCTATCTTTCAGCAACTTCTGAATCATTCCCTTATTGATATAACCTAATCTACAACTTCCTCAAGTGTAGCCGAACCCAATCACCAGATTCAAATACTACTTGCTTTTGGCTTTTGTTATGTTGTTTCTCATATTGTAGAGTTTTCTTTTCAATTTATGTCCGGACTCTTTTATGCAATGCTTTGACAAAATCAACTTTTTACTTACCATCCAAATTAGCCTTTTCCAAAGGTAACGGTAGCAAATCCATAGGAGTTAATGGATTGAACCTGTACAAAACTTCAAATGGGGAATTGTTTGTTATAACATGCACACTTCTATTATAAGCAAACTCAACATGTGGCAAACAATCCTCTCAATTCTTCAAATTTCTTTGAATTATGGCCCTCAAAAGTGTTGATAAAGTTCTATTTACTACCTCCATTTATCCGTCTGTTTGTGGATGACAAGTGGTTGAATACAACAACCTTGTACCTAACTTATTCCAAATTATTTTTCAAAAGTGGCTAAGGAATTTAATATATCTGTCACTCAAAATTGTCCTTGGAATTCCATGTAATCTCACAATTTCTTTGAAGAACAATCCTGCAATATGTGTTGCATCATCTGTTTTGTGGCAAGGAATGAAATGTGTCATCTTGATAAACCTATCAACAACAACAAAAATAGAATCTCTCCCTTCTTTTGACCTAGGTAAACCTAAAACAAAATCCATGGATATATCAACTCAAGGCTCACTAGGTATAGGAAGAGGAGTATACAACCCATGAGGTATTACTTTAGATTTAGCTTGTTTACAAGTAATGCATTTCTCACACAATCTCTCAACATCTCTTTTCATGTGTGGCAAAAAAAAAAAGATCATTTAACACATCTAAAGTTTTTCTGATATCAAAATGCCCAATTAAACTATCACAATGTGTCTTCTCATAAGTAATTCTCTCATTGAACATTGAGGAATACACAACTTGTTTTCTTTGAAAATAAAACCATCATGCTTAAAAAAATTGTCAAAATCTCTTTTCTCACATGCCCCATAAACATGAGCAAAATCATGGTCAGAATTATATAAATTTTTAATATACTCAAAACCCCAATAATTTTGCATCAAGTTTAGAAATTCGAGCATACCTTTTAGAAAGAGTATCGGCAACTACATTTTCCTTACCTTGTTTGTACTTAATGATGTATGAAAATGATTAAATAAACTCTATCGATTTTGCATGCCTGTGACTTAGCTTTCCTTGTCCTTTGAGATATTTCAAGGACTCATGATCTATATGTATAATGAATTTCTTATACCAAAGATAGTGCTACCATGTCTCTAACACTCTTACCAAAGCTTAAAACTCCTTGTCATATGTCGGGTAGTTAAGACTTGCTCCACTTAGCTTCTCACTAAAGAATGCAATGGGTCTGCCTTCTTGCATTAAGACTCCTCCAATACCTATCCCACTCGCACCGCACTCGATCTCAAAAGTTTTAGCAAAGTTAGGTAAACTAAGCAAAGGTGCTGAACTAAGTTTTTCTTTAAGCAAATTAAAATCATTGTCTCGTTCTTTACCCCACCTAAATCCCAAATTATTTTTGATGCATTTAGTTAATGATGCAGCAAATGTAGAAAAATTCTTAATGAATCTTCTATAAAAGCTAGCAAGACCATGAAAATTTCTAACATTGCTAACACTAGTGGGTTTTGAACATTCCTTAATTATTTTCACTTTTTCTTGATCAATATGTATTCCTTTATTATTAACAATATAACTAACAATATAACAATATTTCTTTAGATTAGCATATAACTTTTCTTTCTTAAGCATATCAAAAATGACTTTTAAATGTGTTTACATGCTCATCCAAACTTTTGTTATACATAAGTATATCACCAAAATAAATGACGATAAACTTTCCAATGTAAGCATGCGTTAGTTAGGGCAAAAGGCATCACCAACCATTCATATAAACCATGTTTAGTTTTGAAAGCAGTTTTCCATTCGTTACCCTCATACATTCTTATTTAACGATATCCAGATTTTAAATTAATTTTTGAAAACACATAAGATTCATGCAATTCATCCAACATGTCATCTAGCCTAAGAATCAGATGTCAATATTTTACTGTGATTTTGTTGATGGCTTTGCAATCAACATACATTCTCTAAGATCCATCTTTTTTGACACCAACAAAATTAAAACTGCATATGGACTCATGCTTTCTCGAACATAACCCTTTTTTCATAAGCTCACTTACTTACTTTTGGATTTCCTTGGTCTCTTCGACGTTGCATCTATATACTGGCTTGTTTGGTATGCTTGCTCCTGGAATGAAATATATTTGATGCTCAATTCTTCTAATTGGTGACAAACTATTTGGAACTTCTTCGGGAAAGAGATCTTTATTTTCCTACAAAAGATCAACAATAATACTAGATAAATTTTTATTAATTTTATTAGAAGCAATCAAAATGTCATTGTACATAAGTACAAGTATTAGCTACCTCATGGTTAAGGCTTTCTTTACATCACTCATTTTGGCATAAGCACTCATTTTGGCATAAGCACTCATTTTTCTTTTTCTCAAGTCTTCCTTATTTTCTTTCCCCTTGTGTTTCTCATCACTCTTGTTTTTATCACTCAACTCATATTTTTCTTTTTTCTCTCTTTTTTGCTCCCTCCCCAAAGTTTTGGTTAATGAAGATTCAAGGTTCTCATACTGTTGTGTTATGCGCATCTGGTCTTCAAAAATGGTCTTTAGAGGCAAAGGTCCAAGTTGATATTTTTGTCCATCCATGATCAAAGAATAACGATTCTTGAACCCATCATGTGCTACCCTTCGATCATATTATCATGGTCTCCCCAACAACAAGTGACAGCATACATAAGTATCACATCACACCAAACTTCATCCTTATATCTACCAATTGAGAAAGAAACTAACACTCGTTGATTTACCTTCACCACACCACTATCATTCAACCATTGTTACTTGTAAGGTTTTGGATGTTTGATAATAGGTAATTTTAGTTTATTCACGAGCAAGGTACTTGGTACATTTGTACAACTTCCACTATCAACAATCATATTACACAACTTATTAGCAATCAAACAATGAGTGTGAAATAGATTCTCACGTTGTTCACCGTATTCATCATTTTTGTTTTACAAACTAAGTGTGCGTTGAACAACTAAAATTTCATCTTTACATACTATAAATCACTAGCATCCTCTAATGATGAAGGGTCATCATCATCCTCTTTCTCACTTTCAGATTATACAATCTCATCCTTTATGATCATAACTCTCTTATTAGGATATTCGCGTGCCATATGTTCATGCCCAAGGCACTTAAAACACTTAATGTCTCTAGTTTGATTCGGTTGATTCTCACCTTTACACTTATTGCTTAATTCATTTTTGTCTTTTGTTTCACTAAATTTAGGCTTAACAATGAGTTTATCATCCTTTTAACCCCAATTCAATTTCCAAGAAGAAGAAGAAACTGAATAAGGTTTAGAATCATACCTTGTGCCTTTTCTTTTGAGTTGCCTCTCAATCTTCATGGCCACATTTATATGTCCTCAATCTCCATATAGTGTTGCAATTCCACAAGATCAACAATGTTCTTGTTTAATCCACTCGAGAATCTAGCTATGGTGGCCTCATGGTCTTCTTCCACATTAGCCCTTATCATAGTTATCTCCATCTCCTTGTGATATTTCTCAATACTCATGGAACTTTGTGCCAAAGTTTTCAGCCGTTGATTCAAATCTCTATAGTAATGGCTAGGGATAAATCTCCTCCTCAAGGTTTGTTTCATCTCCAACTAAGTCTCTACGGGTCTTTCACCATTTTTTCACTTGTCTTTATACAATTGATCCCACCAAGCAATAGCATAATCACAAAATTCAATAGCGACTAATTTTACCTTTTTTTCTTCAGAGTAGTTATGGCATTCAAAGATCAACTCTACTTTTTGTTCCCACTCCAAATAGGCATCTGGATCTTTCTTCTCTTAAAAAGAAGGAATTTTTATTTTAATGTTGCCAATATTTTTGTCCACACCATCAAAACGTCCTCTCCTAGTTTGTCTCATAGGATTAACTTCTTGAGTAATTAGAGTTACTTGGTCATCAATCATGTCTTCTACTCCATCATATTCATCATTGATAAACGTTGGTTATCTCCCATGTCGTGATCCTCCTTGTAATATATTAATTACATTATCATGTTTTTATAGATGATCTCTTAAATTTTTTATTATTTTAAACATATGTTCAAATTGTTGTTGTATTGCTTGAACCAAAAGATCATTTGATGTAAAACTTGTTTCTTTTTCTTTAGACATGTTAAAACCTAAAAAATAAAATTAGAACAATCTCACCGATACTCTCTCAAGTGTCTCACTCAATATTTGGCTTTTCTCAATGTTGATCTCACCACTCTTGTCTTTTACCTCTCTTATTTTGTTCTTTGGATTCTTAGATAAACTAAGGTACCTAAACAAATAATTCATATTATGGTAATTCAAGGATAGTGAAATTAGGTAGTGTAAAGGCAAAAAAAGAGGCTAATTTAAAGGTGTACATATTACACTTCGATCATTCAAGAATTAGAATTGAAATATCAAATTAACAGGAAAAAAAATTTGGAATTGAAGAGAGATTTTTAAATCGAAACAAGAATTAAATGAACAAGATTGAATTTTATAATTTGTAAGAATTTTATTAAATCCACAATTCTGATTTTTCCTTCTTCTTTTTGACCTTTGATTTGATTTTCTCTCTTTTTTATTTTTGTCCATTTTTCTCTCTTTTTCTTTTTGACTTTCTAATTCTTTTTTCTTTTCTTTTTTTATTTTATACTATAAATTATGGATAAACAAAGAAGAAGAAGAATAAGAGCACAACAATGTAGAAGAACAACAATTATAGCTATGATGCTGAAGAGAAAATAAAAAGCTAAAAGATAGCAAATAAATAGATATGCAAACTTCAAACTTGATCCAAGCTCTGATACCAAATGGTGAAAATCATCAACTCAACAATCATACACCCCAATAACTAAAGAGCTACGATACATATAAAATGCAAATTGACACACTCCAACGAATTGAAATAAGATGGATCATTCAAGATTGAAGTAAGAGAAACTATTATAATCACTTTATCAAAGAATAAAATGATAGAAGATTAGAACATCACTTTGATTTTTTCAAATGTCACAAACTAAAAAGTTTGATAAGTTAAAAAGAAAATAAAAAATTTAGGGTTTTTGAACGCCACAAACAGAAAAGCTCGATAAGTTTCAAAGTTTATAGAAGAACTTAAAATAAAATACTCATCGGTGTTGGAAGATGATTATATTTCTCTAAGTTGTTCTTTACAAAAAAGGGGTCAGTCTTCTTTATATAGAGCAAGGCAAAGTGCAAAGAGAATGAACCAATTAAATATATTAAATAACATTCATATTCTCAACTCATGAATATAGATCATTCGTAAATTCTGCCTTGAAAATTTTAAAATAAAATTATCTACAATTCCAAATATGGTCTACCATGGCTAAATCACCTTTATTATTCAAAACATGGATTAACTTCCTGGACTTTCTTTTCATGGTATGGACTTATTTGAATCACGTTGACCTTTTTTTTTTACTCTTCCTACATCTATAGAATTTTGATCAAATCTTGATCAATTTATTCTTTTTAAATATTTTTCAACGAACAATTTACGACTTTTTTTTATCTTTTTAGCTTTCACTGTTGTTATTGATCCTTAATGAATAACAAAAATGTCCTTGACAAATTTATGATCAACTAATTGAGTTATATCATAGGGTAATTAAAAACCCATAATAAATTATCCTTTCAGATTTTATAATCTAAACAGTTTTAAAAATTTAGTATTTGATATAGATAGCTCCTAATGGCAAACTTTAAAACTCCTCTACAATAATTTGGATACCTCCCTGCAATCAATACATTTGACACAAAGAGAATCCTTTTTTTGGAAGCTACGACCCATATGAAATGTAATTAATAAGCAGGCTGAATTAAAGATTATGAATAATAATACTAAGACCATCTACTTTTAGCGGTTTGCAAATGAGCAACCTTTTAGAATTGTTATCTTTTCATAAGAAATGAGTCATCACTTAATCCAATCGATGAATGAGGTACTGAGGGAGAACGAAAATGCCATCACACCCGAACACAATTTTTTCTACCTACTATAATGGATTGAAGTAAAAGAGTACCACTAGCAAAAGATAAGTAATATAACTTTTTTAATTCTGCTTGGAATGGATTACATAAAAGGGTAAACAATCAAATAACGATAATTTTTTTAGTGAACAAGGGAATCCCCAAGAATATAATCCGGAGAGTACCAATAAGCATCTACAGAAGTTGTAAAATATACTATTGAGTTTCTCTGAAACACCATACAAAATAAATAAGAGATCTTCTAGAATTGGCTCCCCAAATAAAACCATTACCAAATTAAAATAGAATGTCACAGATAGATGCAATAAAAAGATGGATTTGTGAACATATGGTGAGTGAGTAATAAAAAGATCTACGATAATGCTAGTGTAGTACTTACTACATCAGTAGATTGATTCAAATGATTAGATAGGTTCTGCTGCATGATGTCTAGGAAGTGATAGTAGGGGGCCATCGGGCAGCCTTATCTAAGACCCCTGCTTCCTTTGAAAAAAATAAAAAAATAAAAATGGAAAAATTCACAACTTTTCTCTATTCAGGTTTATGGTAAATGTTGGATTTGTAATATAAGTAAGCCTAATAAACTATGCAAGGAAGTCATGAGACTCTAAAAGATCCTACCAACTGAATTGTAAGCTTTATGGATGTCTATTTTTAAGTTCATTCTTGGAGAACCCCTATTGAGGTGATAGTTATACATGATTTCATGGCAATATTCTCATAAATTTGGTAAGTCTTTCAAGAAAGCATATTGGTTGGCATGCATCTATGACATCATGAAAGACCCCAAACTAGGGCTATTAGAAATAATCTTAGATGTAAAACGATAAAAGAACTTTACAAATGGAAAGAGGGTTCCTTTTCTTAGGCTTTATAAGTAAGTGTAAGAGAAATGATATTTACCTCATCCGGTAGCCTCGCCGAGATGAAAAAAAGTCATTAATGGTAGCAATGACATCATGCCCGATGGTATTCCAGCGAGAGGTATTAGGTATAAAAATCAGTATTAAATCAATCAACTTTAGGGGGGTCTTATTAAGATTTGATCATAGGATGATGATCTCTTCTATTTCTTCCGTAGAGATGAGCTTTACTGGAGTCAACAATGGGCTAAATACAGTATTTATTTAGTAACTTCATGACGAAGTTGATCCTCATATATAATGAAACATAACTATTAGAAAAATCACTAAAGAAATGATGGAGTTGTGGGCGTAGAGAGACTGAAAGAAACCACCTTATTTCAATCAATTGTCTCCAGGTTTTTTTTTTTTTTTATCCTACTATGGATTCTTCAGTTTCGAGGAGTGTATATATAGCTTGGAATTTAGGACCTGCTCATGTCTGTATCATCTTTCATCCAAGGGAGCAAAATATAGTTTAATCTCAAATAAATTACAAAGGAAAGCAATATCTTGTGCTGCTAAGAGACAGAAAGAACGGGGTCAAATTTTGGAGCCTTACCAGATTAAACATTTGTTTAAGAGGATTTCAGCCCTTGGACAGACACTAAGGGACAATTTCTCACCATCCTCCACGAAATTTGGATGAGAAGTCAAATGATTAAAAATTGATCAAATATAATTAGTAGGAAGAAACCAAAGCCTCTTTTAAGTCCACAAAACTAGAAATCCAATCTTGGTCAATAAACAGATAAAGACTATACATGAGTTTGACTTGAGGAGAGAAATTTAGTACATTAATAGACACAGATAAAGACTTCCAAATGCATCAACTTTAGAGGAGGAGTTAGTAATGCACCTCCAATCATATAATAACTACTTAAAAATTAGAAGATACTTTATATTTTTTAACTCGGGACTCTAGAAATAAAGAAAGAAACAAAGAAGAAACAATTAATATGGTATTTAAGGAGAGAATTCCTAACAATCAATTAGTATGGTATTTAACGAGAAAATTCCTAACAACCTTTTGTTTATAAGGAGCATTAAGATCCTTGATTTTTCACAAAACAAAATTAATCACAAAGTCAAGATTTGATATTTTTACCTAACGGGTCTAGGGTGATGGGAATAAAACAAGAATAAACTTTGTATACGAACAAATACTAGCAGACCGTCACACACAGTGGAATCAAACAGAAATCACAATCAGATGAACACCAAGATTTACGTGAAAAACCCCTTCAACTCGAAGGGTAAAAACCACGGGACAAGCCAAAGAAAATCCACTATCAAAATAATGAATATACAGATCTCAAGGCTTCTTGCCCAAGCTCAAAGCAATAGCCACAAGAGAATAACAGGAATACAAGGACTATAATCCTAAGCACAATATCCAAAACATTTCCAATAGATCACAATAAGAATCCACTTCACTGCTGCCCAATACTCTTTACCTGGATTTGCAAGAAATCTACTAGTAACATCCACTGCATATGCGATGTCCGGCCTCGTACATACCATTGCGTACGTTAAACTTCCAACTGCTGAAGCATAAGGAACCTTTTGCATTTTCTCCTTCTCCTCATCACTTGACGGACTCTGATCTGAGCACAACTTGAAGTGACCTGCAAGAGGAGAACCAACTGGCTTTGCATTACTCATACTGAACCTATCTAATACCTTCTCAATGTATTTCTCTTGTGACAACCAAATCTTTCTATTTCTTCTGTCACGAGAAATCTGCATGTCTAGTATTTGCTTTACTAGCCCCATGTCCTTCATTACGAAAGACTCACTCAGGTCTTTTCAATCATAAATGAATCAACCTTTTTATACCACTGTCTTGGAGCTTGCTTCAGCCCATACAAGCTCTTCTTCAACTTGCAGACAAGATTTTCTTTACCTTTGACTTTGAAGCCTTCTGGTTGCTCCATATAAATTTTCTCCTCCAAATCACCATGAAGGAAAGCTGTTTTCTAATCTAACTGTTCAATCTCCAAGTCTAGATTAGCAGCAATACTAAGAGCAACACGGATATAAGATATTTTAACAACAGGAGAAATTTTTTTTTCAAAATCAATACATTTCTTTTGACCAAAGCCTTTCACAACCAATCTAGCTTTATACTTTGGTTGAGAACAATATTCTTGAGTCTTCAACCTGAAAACCCACTTGTTCTTCAAGGCCTTACTTCCCTCTGGTAGTTGCACCAAATCATATGTGTGGTTCTTCTGCAGAGAATCTATCTCTTCCTGCATAGCAATAAACCACTTTTTTTTCTGCTCACTTTCAACTGCTTCCTGGTAACTCTCTGGTTCACCTCATCAGTAAGGCCTTGAAGGTTGACATGGAAGGTTGACCTAGAAGATCTTCTTAACTGAGGTTATGTGGGAACTTACTCTCTTTCTTCTTCTTGCTCAACATGTCCTACAGATAGATCAACATCTGGCTCTGCACCATTTTCCTGCACATCTCCCCCATCACCCTGATATACTAGAGGAATAACTGGGTCACAGTCTACAAATCCCTCTGCAGAAGTCTTAGCTGGTGCCTCCTTCAAATCCTCAATGGTTTGATCCTCAAAGAAGATAACATCTCTGCTTCTGAACACCTTCTGCTTTTCTGGATCCCAAAGCCTGTAACCAAACTGATCATGTGAGTAACCAAGAAAAATACACTCTTTTGTCTTACCATCCAGCTTGGACCTTTCATTGTTTGGAACATATGCAAATGCACGACAACCAAACACTCTTAAATGCCTATAGGAGATATTTTTCCCTGACCATACATGCTCTGCAACATCACCATCTAGAGCTGTACATGGTGATAAGTTGATTACATCAACTGCAGTCCTCAAAGTCTCATCCCAAAATCTTTTGGGTAGTTTGGCCTGTGAAAGCATATGTCTGATCTTTTCTATAATAGTGCGGTTCGTCCTCTCTGCAATTGAATTATGCTGAGGCGTACCAGGGACTGTCAACTCATGTTGGATGTCATATGAGTTGCAATAATCATTAAACAATCCTGTGTACTCACCACCATTATCTGATCTTATACATTTCAATTGTCTTTCTGTCTCTCTTTCAACTCTGGCATGAAACTCTTTAAAGACATTAATAACCTGATCTTTAGTCTTCAAAGCATAGGCCCAAACTTTCTTGGAAAAGTCATCTATAAAAGTAACAAAATAAAGTGCACCACTGATACTATGAACATTAACAGATCCACTAGGAGTTTTTTTCCTCAATGGACCACACACATCTGTATAGACACGGTCCAAGGCATATATTTTTCTAGAGAAGGCAGGAGTAACAAAGGAAACTTTATGTTATTTACCAACCAAACAATCAATACAAGGGTTCAAACGTGTACCTCTGAGGTATGGCAATACCTCTCTTTTGGAAAGTTCTTGCAGCCCCTTCTCGCTCATGTGTCCTAGTCGCCTATGTCATAACTCCATGCTGAAGTATTTCTCTGTAGCATTCAACTGCTCACCACAAGCTTTAGGCTGCAATCTATATAATGTATGACATTTCTTCCCATTAGCTACAATAAGAGAACCCTTACTGAGCTTCCACTACCCTCTATGAAATCTGACATCAAAGTCTTCATCGTCCAGACTTCCAACTGAAATTAAATTCAGTCTTAAATCAATCACATGCCTCACATCCTTAAACACCAACTTGCAACCAATGTTGGTCTTTATATGGATATCTCTCATGCCAATGATGTTTGTTGTGCCATAGTTATCCATCTTGACAACACCAAAATTTCCAGACCTGTAAGTAGCAAAGAACTCTCTCCGTGGTGTAGCATGATAAGAAGCACCTGTGTCAATTATCCACTCGAGATCCTGACACACATAAGAAAAAATATCATCAGAAGTAGATAAAATCAAATAATCACTACCTTGTACTGTAGTTGTAATATTCTCTTTTGACTCTATATGTTCCACTTCTTTCCCCCTTTTCTTGTTCTTCTTAGGTTGCTTGCACTTATTCTTGTAATGTCCTTTCTCACCACAATTGTCGCAAATAATATCTTTCTTTGATCTTGACTGGCTTCTACCCACTGTCACGGGCTTAGCTGATTTGCCTAAGCCGTGCGGCACCCTTGCGGCCCTCCCGAAGACTTAGCTGAAATTGCCTAAGTCGTGGAACGCCCAAAGCGTTATCTGTCCGCACAGGGTCAGCCTTCCCCGAGATCTCCTAGAGTCTCTTAGGCTCACAAAAGAGAAAACGGGCCAGAAGAAGCAATTCCCACGGGATCCACAAGCAACTGCTCAAGCAAACACTTCATAAGCCATATGCAAATTACATCCGAGGACATCACAAACTCAGAGAGGTTGCACACAAAGGATAATGGTCCATTACAGACCGAAGTCCCCCACAAGTGCTTACAAGACATGCTTGTATTTACAAGCCAAAATTGGCCATAAAGCAAACCAAACTCGGGCTGCTAAGCCTACTGCAAGCCCGCTACTTGTTGTACAATGTATGTACACAAACCGAAGGACACAGACAAACTTGAGCATTTCATCAAACACCTTGTTTGCATTTTGACCGTGACATTCTCCCCCACTTATTCCTTCGACGTCCTCGTCGAAGCCGCTGTAGACGTTGCATCTCCTTGTATTTTGCTAAATCTTCAATCTTCTGCTTTAGCTGCAACACGCCCCTTTGGCTCCCAGCTGCTCACCGCCGCTGTTGTTGAGTAGTCGAACTCTGATCCGCCATGCTGCTTCAACTCACCACTAACTGAATCTGGTGTGGGGTTGGCTGAGTTGTGCTGATCCTTGTTGGTTCTCGCAGATCCTGCTGATGAAGGAAAAGACCTGCCTTATTATGCGCCAGTATCGTAGTATACTGATGTTGCTTGAACTAGGTGGATGCTTGTTGGAGCTTTAACGAGCATCGCCTCGCAGACTTTGAAGTTTTTAAGGTCCTTCCTCCAAAATGTTGGCCCATTGATCCTTCCTCCACGTTTAGTTGTCACTTCCAAGTAGGATCGCATCACTTCCACTTTTGATTGGCATTCAATTAGAAAATGAAGCGGACAATCTACTCTCAGTAGTGTCGATCACCAATGGTGAGGATTTGACAACTATTGTCTTCCGTAAGCTTTCTCTGAAGGGTCACTGAACTTATGCAGAGCTCCTCTGCTGGATAAGTAAGAGAACTGGGATACTTGACTTCACCCATTCTCTTAGTAGTTGAGAAGGCAAGGTTACTTGACTTCGCTCACCTCCTCGAGTTAAGAGGATTGGGGTACTCGGTTTCGCCCATTCTCTTGAGTTGAGAAGGCAAAGGTTACTTAATTTCGCCTGCCTCCTCGAGTTTGTACTTCATGCATTGAGCTGGTTACTAACATTCGCCCGCTCTTTGCTCACACTTCTGAAGCACTTGAAGTGTTTGCACTCCTTGCTTTGAGTTAGCTACTGTGATTCGCCTTCCCACTGCCATTGAACTTCCAACTTGAATAGTTCGTGGCAATGCAACACAAGCGATCGTGTCCCGTGAGGGACAAGATCATGCGGAGGTATGATCAGGAGCTACTGGGAGCTCCACTTTGGTGTACGACACAACAAGAAGAAGTGCTATGGATTCAATGAGTGAATGCCATGGTACCGCAGAGGCGGGTCTTCGTGTGTGCATCGGAGCTTGCATTGGATGAAAGCCTTGATCATCAGCATATGGGGGCTGTGTACCATCGAGGAAGAAGTCCAAGTGCAAGTACCAGTGAGTCCCATGGAGGGGGACGTGATCATGTGAATGATCAGGAGCTATTGGGAGCTCCACTTCGGTGAACAATGCAACGGCAAGAAGGGCTGTGGATTCAAGGAGTGAATGCCACAGTACCGTAGAGGCGGGTCTTCCGTGTGTGCGCATCGAAGCTTGTATCAGATGAAAGCCTTGGTCGGCAGTATATGGGGACTGTGTACCACCGAGGTAGTAGTCAGATTGCAAGTACCAGTGAGTCTCATGAAGGGGACTTGATTATACTAAGGTATGATCGGAGCAGCTGGAGAGTTGGACTGCTTCAGTGCTCACATTCGCTTAAGGGAGCCCGGCAAGTCAGAGGACAAAGCCGAGTAAGCAAACGTTGCTACCAAGGAAGCTAAGGAGAACAGAATCGGCGTGAGCCCTGCAACAAGATGGCGGAGGCCATGCTTGAGAGTTGCAGTCTGTCTTTCTATCGACCAAAGAGAACTGCTAGGAGGACACAATGGTGTCGAAGCAGGTGGTCGAAAGGGGCGAGGAAGCGACGACGAGTCCAGCGGGGCTCAGCTACCCAAAAGCAAAGCGTCGGTTAGAAAGGAGGTGGACTCGGAGGAGCACCATAGTGCCGCAGAGGCGGATCTACCGATCGCGAAGGAAGGGATGTAGATGCAAGTCAACGGAGAGTAGCGCTATGGGCTTGGCAGCACCATGGTACCACAGAGGCGGGACTTCCGTGGAGTCATCGATCCCTTGCTCTCATGGAGGGAGAGCATTGGTCACAAAAGGGGCCAAGGAGGTGGAGAATGCAAAGGCAAACTCCAAGTACCAAGACAGGGCAGAAGGGCAGAGGCCAAGAAACTTCATAAGACCGATGTCGAAGGGCTTCTCATCAAGGTAGCCGAAAGCGAGGGACTTCGGGTTGACGCAGGAGTGCTCGACCAAGGAACGAAGTAGACAGTACACGGTACTGTACCTTTCTACTCAGAGGAGTAGGCGACAAAGGTGATGGAGAAGATGGTACAATCCCAGAGGCGACCAAATCTATCAAAAGTTTACCCCAACTTGGAGTCCCCCAACTTGGAGTAAGTCTTGACTCCTTAACTCCTCATTCAACAATCTGCTTGTTACTTGACTCATGGTGACAATACCATCTGGTGTCGAATTATTGAGGGAAACCACTAGTGTCTCCCAACTTTCTAGCAAAGAACTGAGAAGTAACAATGTCTGCAACTCATCATCAAGAGACATTTTCATAGAGGATAACTGGTTAGTAATACTCTGCATTTCATTCAAATGCTCAGGAATAGAAGTACCCTCTTTATATTTCAAGTTCACAAGTTTTCTGATCAGAAAAGCTTTGTTGCCAGTCGTTTTTCTTTTATAAAGACCTTCTAACTTTTTCCAAAGAGAGTAACCATAACATTCAGTAGAAACATGGTGAAAGACACTATCATCTAGCCATTGTCGAAAAAAGTCAACTGTTTTTCGATCTAACCTCTTCCACTCATCATCTGTCATAAATGTGGGCTTTGCACTATCTCCTTGCAAAGGTCCATACAAATCTTTGCAATACAAGAGATCTTTCATTCTTGGTTTCCATATCATCCAATTGTTTCCGTTTAAACTAATCATACGAGAAATATTACCGGTCTCCATGTTTAGATACAAAAGATTAAATACCACCAAAACCCTACTCTGATACCAGTTGATGGGAATAAAATAGGAATAAACTTTGTATACGAACAAATACTAGCAGACTGTCACACACAGTAGAATAAAACAAAAATCACAATCAGATAAACATCAAGATTTACGTGAAAACCCCTTCAACTCGAAGGGTAAAAACCACGGGACAAGCCAGAGAAAATCCACTATCAAAATAATGAATATACAAATTTCAAGGCTTCTTGCCCAAGCCCAAAGCAATAGCCACAAGAGAATCACAGGGATACAAGGACTATAACCCTAAGCACAATATCCAAAACCTTTCCAAGAGATTTCAGTAAGAATCCACTGCAAACTGATCTAACATGAGATTTGAATGACTGAGAATAGTCTTTTCATGTCCTTGTCTTCTTCCCTTTCTTGGATCTCTTATTTTCTGGTCTCTACTGTCAATCTGCAGTCTTCTTTCTTGGATCACATTATAAAGTCGTCGTCTACTGCAGATGGGGTAGGAGAGATCTTCGGAGCAGAGGATGTCCGGGAGGGTGGCGACAGATGACCCCTGAGTATTTGTAGTTTCACAGCGGGGTTGTCGACGGACAAACGGTAATAAAAGCTGTCGTTTGACGGTGAAGAAAAAAAAGTAATCTCTCTTATAGAGAGAGGGGCTCTGATACCATGTTAGAAATAGGAAGAAATAATGAAAATGCCTAATTGATTCATTGATCCATTGTCAATTTATATAAGTGAAGATAGGAGGATTTTCCTCAACTAACCTATGTGATTTCCTCATTCAGTTTGAAAAATTATATCTAAATCTTAATTTAATCTTACTTAAATCATATCTAAATTCTAACTTAATCCTATCTTTTATCGGTGTTCACCTTAGCAACACAAGATAAGTTCGTAACAACATTTTGATTAGCTAAGGGGACAATATACTTTTACTTGCCTGTTGGGAAGGTTGTAGTTGGGATGGAGAAGCCAAACATGATTTGTGAAGGCTTCACTTACTAACTAGTGGAGGGAAGGAGTCCACTTATAGTGGATGAAGTGGCGAGAGCAACGTATCTACACATGAAGAAGAAAATGCATATGGATTTTAGGAAGAAATGATCCATCCATCACTCTCAGATAGAAGTTTTGATAGAAGAAAAAATATAGCTAAGAAAACAAGCACAAAATCGAAAGAAAACAACCTTTATTGCTTGTAAAGTTAAATTATCAATTACAAAGCCTAAAGTAATAGAATAAAAGTGTAATAAAAGATTAATAGATTTGTAAGAATGCATATTATCTTTGAACAATACTTGGTTGCTCTTCGCTTGTTAAGCATCATTATCACTTTTGATCTCCTCCTCTCTTGCTACTGGAACCTACTACTGAGATTTCGACAGCAAGCAACACGGTCTTGAGACTTCTTACAATAGCTGCACAAAGTTCGTATGAAGGATTTCTGAACTCGAGAAAGAAAAAGGATTGAACACAGAGGTTTGTATGGTGACACCTAGCAAAATTCCTTCTCTCTCTTCTCCTGCTTTAACGGAAGCTGAAAAGCTAGGACTACTTTTTAGTTGTTGCCTTAGATTGTTTTTTTTTTTTTTTCTTTTTTTTTTGCTTTTTCTTATTCTTGCTACTATCAAAGGTTTTTTGGAGGCTATTAAAGCTTACAATAAGTCGAAAAAGTCTGTACAGTAAAGTGACTGCAAGTAGCAATGATGCTGAACTTACAAATTCCTTTCTCTGTTTCTCTCCTCTCTTGTCAACTTTTAGGGTCGATTGGCTACAACTCTTTTAGCTTTATAAGATGGAAGGTGCCAAAATCTTAATACATTAGCACTTTTCTCCTTAGTTCTTTATAGTCGTAGGAGTTTTCTGTCGGATATTGTCATAGTTAGCTAGTGATTATCCTAATCCTAATTCTAGTAGGACTTTAGATTGAGCTAACTTAATGTTGGGTCCAAACCCACCGGAGGATTTAGGCATTGCCCAAATCTAATTAGTTACTTAAAAAAAAAAAAAACAGGAAGAGAGATGTGCACAGCATGGTCGAGAACTACTCAGGATGAACAACGATGATGCAAAAAAGAGAGAGAGAAAATTAGGGTTTTAAGGTTTTTGCCAAATAGTTAAACTTGGTAGGTTTTCACCTAAATTTTATATGAAGAATTCTTAATAGTACGGATATACGATTTGTACTCTCTAAGGTGCTTTTATGATATATTCATTTGGTTAAATCTAAAATTTTCTTTTGATGAAATCCATCTATGGTGAAGATGATATGTTATTGTTGAGCCAAGATATATGTTCTTGGTGTTATTGCGATCCTCTAGTCATTCTGGAGAAGATTTATTATAAACTTATTATTATTATTGATGATACTGGAGGTTTAAAGTGGACTATGGTCCCAAGGTTTTTTTCGCATTGGGTTTTTCACGTAAAAATTCGGTGTCTCGCCTTATAATTGATTCATTGTTCTATTGTTTAACTTACCAAAAAATTATTGTTCTACTGTTTGTGCTACTATGGTTAATATATACTTTTAGTAACAAGTTAGTATTTTGATACACAAAGAAGGAAAAAAATTATTCCACTATAATAGTTTTTCCCAACAAGTGGTATTAGAGCATCAGACTGTTTGATATAAATTTTTTTTTTGTAATTGAAATGAAAGAGTCAGATAGTATGATTAAATTGAACTCATTAAATTGTTCCACTTGAAGGTGAAAGATTTACTCTATTACAATGATTTGTATAAGCCTATCAATGTTAAAGAAAAATCTTCTGCTGTGGAAGATGAGGAATATGAGGTTTAACATAAAAAAGCTATTGCCTAAATTAAAATATGGATGGATGTAAATTTGCATGAGCATATTTCTGATGAAACCAAAGCTAATATTGTTTGGCAAATATTAGAAAACCTTTTTGTGAAAAAGATAGTAGAAAATAGAATTTCTCTCAGAAGGCTTATCAATTTAAAATATAAAGATTATGATAATATTTTTTATCACATAAGCATATTTTAGAGTCTTGCAAATAAGTTGGTTACTACGAAAATGAATATAGATGATGAGATGCAAGGATTATTAATTCTTAGCTCTTTCTCAAGAAGTTGGGAAACGTATGTGGTGATAATTTTTAACTCCATACTAGAGGAGACTCTAACCACAGACATAGTTAAAGATAGTTTGCTAAATGAAGATGGTAGAAGGAAAGAAAAAGAAGAATCTTCTTCTTGTGCACTTGCTATTGAAGAAAAAAAAAGTCGTAGAAGAAGTCAAAGTAGAAGTCCACATGATTATAGAAGAAGATCCAAGTCTAGAAGAGGTATTAAGTATTTTCACTGCAATAAGCCAGGTCACATGAAAAAAGAGTGTAGGTTTTGGAAGTAAGAACAAATGAAAGGAAGAAAAATGAGAAAGAGACCAATACAGTTGCTGTTGAAGGTAATATTGTTATTGTTTGTGATAACGGACATGTTAGTCTTGCAGCTCAAGATAGTAACTAGGTAGTTGATCCTGGTGCTTCATTCCATGTTACTTCTCATGGTGATCTCTTTAGATCTTATACTGGTAGTAATTTTGGCAATATCAAAATGAAAAACAATGGTACATCTAATATTGTGGGTATTAGAGATATTTATTTAGAGACAAGTAAATTGATACTCAAAGATGTTAGACATGTTTCATATATTCATCTTAACTTGATATTTGCATACATACTTCATGATGAGGGATGTATACACTATTTTGGTGAAAGCAAATGGAAGCTCACTAAATGATCTCTAGTTGTGGCGAGAGGAAATAAGCTAAACTCTTTCTATGTCATAGAAGTTAAGCTACACAAAGGAGAGATAAATGCAATTCAAAAGGATAAAAACATAGATCTTTGGCATAAGAGGATTGATCATATCAGCGAGAAGGGATTTCAAACTCTTGCTAAAAAGTAGTTCTTATTAAAGTTGTGAGATATATCTCTTAAATCTTATGATCATTACTTAGTTGGAAAAATATAAAATTATCTTTCATACTTATCTGCCATCTAAAAGATCAAATATTATTGATTTGATTCACACTGATGTCTTTACTATGCGAGAGGTGCTTTTTATTTTATTATTGTTATTGATGCCTATTCTAGAAATGTTTAAGTTTTTGCTTTAAAATCTAAAGACTAAGTACTCGAGGTTTCTGAAGAGTTTTATGCCAGTGTTAAAAGAGAAACTAGAAGAAAGCTAAAGTGTGTTCGAGTAGATAATGA
This sequence comes from Ensete ventricosum, assembly GCA_029747655.1. Lineage (NCBI taxonomy): Eukaryota > Viridiplantae > Streptophyta > Magnoliopsida > Zingiberales > Musaceae > Ensete > Ensete ventricosum. The sequence goes on from JAQQAF010000009.1 coordinate 19,744,714, forward strand.
TGATGAGTACAGGGATCCTTTTGAGAATTATTAAAGATTACATGGTATCAGGTTTGAGAAAAATCAACTATCTTAATAGTGGATGCTTTTACAAATAGAGGATTAGATGAAGATCCAATTAGCCCCTATTCTCATTAGATGAAACCCTATACTACTTGCAGGACATGTTGGGCTTGAAACATAAAGGATATCATGTTTACCAAAGTGTCACTCAACTATCCAAGAATTCAACATATCATTCTAGATCCAAGCATATTGATATAAGATATTACTGGATTCGTGATATACTTGAGATGAAAGAATTATACTTAAAAAATATATATACTAATGAGAATGAATTAGACAGGTTGACAAAATCTTTGCCTAAGAAAAAGTTTGAAGCATGTATGAAGAACGAGCTTGGTATAACCCACCATATGAGCTGGAGGGAGAGAATTGTTAAATCCAGTCCATATATGAGGTTTTAAACCATAATTTTCTCTCCTTTTTCTCTCTTTGCTTATTGCATCGCCATTGTTCACTGTGGGTACTTCTTCACTATGCTGTGCAGGTCTCTCCTCCTATCAGCTAAACTTTGGCCCAAATATTATTGAATAATCCTTGCAACAGGCTATATAATCCTAATTGTACCAATCTATGATTTCTAAGGTGATTTTCTAATATATCCATTTAGTGAGATCTAAAATTTTTTTTTGATTAAATTCATCTATGATGATGATGATATATTATTGTTGAGCCAAAAAATGTGTTCTTGATGTTGTTATGATCCTTTAATTATTTTGGAGAAGACTTGTTTAAACCTAAAGGAGGTTTGAAGGTCCCATAATTTTTTTCGTATTGAGTTTTCATGTAAAAATTCAGTGTCTTGTTTTGTATTGATTCATTATTCTACTGTTTGTGCTACTTTGATTAATATTTACTTTCATAATAAATTGATATTTTGATGAGAAACTCATTTTAATACACAAAGAGGGAAAAAATTATTCTACTACAGTAGAATAATTTTTCTCAACACTTAATTATGAGTTTGTGAGGTTGAGCTTGGTCATGCTTTGGTCTGATTATGGTCGAATTGGCGTCTAATTGAGTAGAAACCTGATTCTAGGAAGGAATCACAATCACACTTACAGTAGCTTTTGCATTGATCACCTAAACACCAAAATAGAGATCATCGATGATGGATCTAGCTTTAACTTGCCATGGATCAAACTAATTTGTGGGGAAAGAATCATCGATGCTTGAGCTGTAAGTAGACTGAATGAATCCGAAAATAAAACAGCCATGACATTGGTAAAAACCATGTGAAAGAGCAACGCTATATGGAGAGTAACCATGATCGTAACACCTTCTCGCGATTCCCCCCCATTGTGTCCGTGAAGAAAACAGTGAGCTGAGAAGATTCAATTGCAATAGAAATCCCTCGTCAAATTGCTCTTATGAGTATGCAATAGAACCTCCTCGTCAGATTGAACTTTAGGGATGTCCATGTGTGCCTCATCTGGGGATGAGATAACCCTCCAGACAAGGATCCTGGACGCGAGAGTAGCACAACCTTGCCGCTGAGAAGGGAACAACAGTTTACCACCGACAACCATGAAAGCCAAAGCAAAACCAGTGAAACCCTACTAAAGCTCCTCCCAAGTTTTTATCTTTTCTTTTTTTCACCAAATCTAGTTTTGTGTAGATTGCTTGTCTCTCTATACAATTCTTTTCCGTATCATCTATAATGTCTCTCAGATACGCGAGCGTTTCAGAATCTTTTTTTTTTTTTTTCTTTACTTTTTCACTACCAATTCTGCAAGCAGTAACAGGAACAGTTGGCTTGGTCATCCAATCCTCAAATATTGACTGGTGCAGGACAAAGAATCCAGAGAACATAGCTTCCTTTTGACGATCAGAATTTGGCACTACCGGAACAATAAATTAAACCAGAGAAAGAAACAGAAATACGAATGTCCAAAACACATCCATCTCGTTAGACATCTTCACTGTCTGAACTGCCCTCGCTGGTGTCAGGCAGCACGGAGACTACTGCGGAGCAGCAGAAAGACTCTCTGTCCTTGAGGAGAAGACAACTTCCATCTGAATTCCATTTCATATCGCAGACAACAAAATTTGACAGGGGAATATTGACACAACAAGCTCCTGAGGGGCTCCACATGTACAACTGGGAAGTGCCGGTGCACAAGACAAGACGGGCGCAAGTAGGGTCCCAGACTGCTGTGCGGATTGGATCTTTCTGCACCAATACTGTGGCAAGCTCAAGACGTCTAATATCCCATATCCAAAGAATGGTTGGCATGTTGTCATTGCGAGTGAAAACATATTGACTGTCATTGCTCCATGACAATAGACCTGCAGGTAAGTAATTAATTGACTGAACTTTTTAAATTACTTGCTAAAAATCATTAATGTGTGTGAACTGTGAAGTTTTAAAAATTGCTTTACGCTAAGAGACCGCATGACTGGCGTTCTCTACAGAGAATTAATGCATCTAAGCTGTTTTAAGTCTTTCTCACTTTTACAACAAGCACTAGTAATGAACTTTACATTCTATCTAATGTTGATTGACACACTGAATAATTTCCTTCCCAGTGGATTAAATGTGTTCTCCATACTGTGCTGGTCATGTGCATGATCCAAGGACTAGCATCAACATGCCTGATGCTGTTGCCCTCAGTGACACTAGGAGGCATGACAAATGGAACCACTATTGAACATACATGTAGAACTAAAAAATTAATGGTCAGGGCAAGTAGCTCTGATTTGAGATAATGTTTTCACAGTAAACCAGTCTAATCAGTGAAAACCACCGGTTTCAGCAGTCACATGATTAATGTGGCAAAACTTAAGATTATTACTCCAACAAATATCTGACCATGAAGTACTAGAATGAGTGACATCTTCATTTGACAACAGATGGATTAAAACTCAGTCAGGAGAGTACTTTCAAATCTCAGCTATAATTAAATTTTAGGAAGCAACACTTACCGATTCCTTGTTTAGGATTGGGTTTATCTGGTGCTGGCTTTTGGAATGGCAAACTGACAGGAAAATCCATAACCTTGTACTTGACTCTGGTGTTCCCCTCAGCAGCACTTTCTGGAACTAAAAATACATAAAGACTTAACAGACATAGGATAAGATGATAAATCAAAGAATTTCTTTATGAATTGTCAAAATAAATAGATGCATTGCCATTCAGACATATTCATATATTGGCTCAAACTTTATCAATCCAGTTGTATAACAGAATCTTAGAAACCCTCTTCCAACAATTTTACTTCTTTGAAAATGAAACAAATTCCTTAATAGATGGCATTTAGCAAAGTGATCATATTTCTCTTTAATTATATATTTATTAAAATTTTAATATATGAGAGTGTTTTCGCTTCGCTCAAGCAAGTGCCTAGCACCTGAGGGTTTAGGCACCTTGGCGTCTTTTACCACCCAGCACCTTTGACTGCACTGTAGGACACTGGCTCGTATTTCAAAGTAATGTAATTATGACCATCTTAAGTACATATTGTACCAAAGGATATCGAAAACATTCCAACATTGATGGCTTTGAAGTTGCTTGTCAATGAGTATAAGCAAAGGATTAAAACTGGTACGATACTAATTCCGGTAACTTATCATACCAGAATTGTACTAATATACCACTCTGCAACCTATACTGCACAGATAAAAAATAAAATGGAACATATATGTTCAATTTTCAAACTATACATTTCAATCAGTACTTTGTCAAACAGTAAACACTGATTGATATATACCAATCTAAACAGTATTTAAATCCTTGATTATGAGATCAAATATTAGTGTCGGACTAAACTTAAGAGTAACGGAGTATTGAAACTCTAAGTAGGGTCAGCTATTCTTTATATCATTCCCATCTTTCGAGTATCTTTCTTTCCTATATTTTTATATGATTCAAACACAAAGTTGAATCATTTATTTATTTTAATGGGCATATTGCAGTCAGTAGATTTTCATCACTATGTGACAGGATTTTTGTAGTTTGATGACACACTGATGGTGGGACAAGTGATAGGAATCCCTAGGATTCTATCGTGGATAGAGACTTGAAAAAGGGGGATAAACGATCACTTCGAGGGGATCAGCCATCATTGATCTCTATAGCCCTCCTAGGGTTTTGGCAAATAGGCTAAAACATATTTTCTTCCTTGATTGTCCAAAAAGAAATAGTTACAACCCTATTTAATAGAGACTCTTAACCAACTCCTAATTGAACTTGGACTCTTAAAATAGACTCCTACTTGGACTCTTAATCAAATAGATCCAACTCCTACTATGGCTCATAATCAAATAGACTCCAACTCCTACTATGATTCCTAATCAAATAGACTTCAACTCCTACTAGGACTCCTAATTGACTTGACTGGACCGACCAACATGTCATGACTCAATAGATAGGACCCGACCCTATTGGGGTCCTATCAGACCCGCCCTCTTCAAAACAGCCTTGCCCTCAAGGCTGAGCCTCTATGAACTCTGAGAACTTTGTCTTCAACTCATCATAGGACTCCCAAGTAGCATCTTCAGCAGGCAGATGGGTCCACTATACCAATACTTCAGTTAAAGGGCGTCTGCGGAGCATTACGATCCTACGATCCAATATAACCTCCAACCGAGATTGGACTTTTCCTTCAGTAGAGATGTCGGGTAGATGATGTGCCAATTCATCTTCTCCTAGCCTCAATTTGAGGCAGGAAACATAGGCAACAGCTCCAATACGCTCCAATATTTTGTAGGGTCCAAAAAAGCGAGGAGACAGTTTCATTGAGGCTCGAGTCTTTAGGGAGATTTGCTTGTATGGCTGAAGGCGAAGGAAGACCCAATCTCTTACGACAAATTCCCTTTCGCTCTTGTGTTTGTCGGTTTGTTGTTTCATCCTTGCTTGGGCTGTTGTAAGGTTGTCATTCAATAGTTGCAAAATATTGTTCCTGTCAATTAACTCCTTGTCTACCTGATCCACCTTTGATGTGCCGACCACATATTTTGTGATTGTTGGAGGAGGCCGGCCATAGACAACTTCAAACGGGGTACTTTTGATATATGAGTGATAGGTTGTATTTTACCGCCATTCAGCACAGGGAATTCATTTAGTCCACTCCTTCGGCCTTTCACTAGTGAAGCCTCTAAGGTAGTTCTCTAAACACCTGTTCACCACTTCTATTTAGTCATCGGTTTGTAGTTCAATTGTGTCATACAACTAGAAGAGCTCCGTCCAAAATTTGCTAGTGAAAACCCTATCACGATCACTTACAATAGAGCGGGGAATCCCATACAATTTAGCTATATTCTCCACAAAAATTCGGGCAATGTTGGCGACGGTGTAGGGATTTCTAACAGCACAAAAGTGAGCGTATATTGTAAAGCGATCTACAACTACAATGATAGTACCTTTTCCTTAAGATGATGGTAGCCCCCTCAATGAAGTCCATAGAGATATCGATCCAAGATGAATCCGGAATAGGTAGAGGCTAGAGCTTTCCCGAACTTGCTACCGTTTCTCCCTTGTGTCGTTGGCATGTGTCGCACCGTGCCACAAATTCTCCAATGATTTTTTTCATGCCCTTCTAATAAAAAATTTGGCGAACTCTTTTATAAGTGCGAAGAAATCACAAATGTCCAACCCTTTAGGATGGCGGCTTGGCAAGGGGAATGGGGCACCACCACGATTCGGCCCTTGTATCGTAGATCTTTCGAGTCCCAACTGTAGTGCGCAACTGAACCTAGGCTCTCCTCTAATTTCCTGATGATTTCCTGGATCTCCGAGTCACTTTGCCATTCTTTCCTGATGTCTTCCAGGAGGTCACAGATGGGAAGGGAGATGGCTGCGAATTCGGCATGCTCAGGAAGGCATGAAAGTGCATCTGCAACCAAGTTATCTTTGCCCTTTTTATAAACAATTTCATAATCAAACCCTAGCAATTTAATTACCGATTTTTTATGTTCTGGGGAGGAAATCTTTTGCTCCACGAAATATTTTAAGCTCTTGTGGTCCGTCTTGATTTGAAACCATCGGCCGATCAGATAGGGTCGCCACTTTGTAACCGCATGTACTATGGCCAATATTTCTTTGTCGTAGATCGAAAATTTCAAATGTGTTGGGGAGAAGGCCTTGCTGGTGTATGCTAGTGGTCGGCCTTCCTACATTAATACGGCGCCAATTCCAACTCCCGAAGCATTGGACTCGATCATTAACATCTTGTTGAAATCGGGTGGGGCTAGCACCGATGTTGTGGCCATCGCAGTCTTTAGAGAGTTGAAAGCTTCGGTTGATTCATCCGACCACTTGAAGGCATCTTTCTTTAGGAGTGTCGTGAGGGGATCGCTGATTTTGCTATAGTTTTTCATGAACTTGCGATAGTAGCCGATCAGCCCTAGGGAACCCCATAAAGCCTTGATTGTCTTCAGTAGCAACCAGTCTTTCATTACTTGAATCTTTGAAGGATCGACTGCCACTCCTTTCAAAATTGTGTCCGAGGTATTCAACCTGACCCTGCATAAAGCTGCATTTCGACTTTTTGACAAGAAGACAATGTTCTCGTAGTGTCGTTAGAACAATCCACAAATATAATAGATGGCTTTCGAAGGAAGAATTATAAATCAAAATATCGTCGAAGAAGACCAGAACAAACTTACGAAGATGAGTCCGAAAGATATCATTCATTAAGCTCTGAAAGGTGGAGGGGGCATTGGTTAAGCCGAAAGGCATTACCAAGAATTCGTAGTGCCCGTTGTGTGTCTGAAAGGCTATTTTCGGTATGTCATATTCATACACCCAGATTTGATGACAGCCTGACCGCAAGTCTAGTTTGGTGAAGATCTGGGCTCCCTTTAGTTCATCTAGCAACTCATCCATCATAGGATCGGGTGTGTCTTTTACGACGATGCTATTGAGTGCCCAATAATCCACGCATAATTGCCACGATCCGTCCTTTCGTACTAAAAGGACCGGTGAAGAGTATGGGCTAACACTCGGCTTGATGATCCCTGTTTCCAGCATCTCTCTGACAATTCTCTCTATTTCATCCTTCTAGAGGTGGGGAGCCCTTGCGGTCCAGCAAATATATCTGCAAATTCAGAAAGCAAGGAAAAGAGAGCAGGGTTTTTATCTTGCACCGTTGGTTCTTTAGGTTGTAGTCTTTGTAGTTGGATTAAGAAACCGGTATGTGTCTTGTGAAGTACTTTTTCCATCTGTTAACTCGTAACGGTGGAAACCTTGCCTCCGCGTTTGCCTCTTAGGGTCATATGTTTCCTATTAACAAAAAACTTCACGATAAGTTTAGAGAAGTTCCAAGAAACATCACCTAGAGTTGTCAACCATTCAATGTTGTGCACCATTTCATAATCTTCTAATGGCAGCAAGAAGAAGTCCACGATTATTTCTTGTCCTTGCATAATCAGCTTCACCCTTAGACACTTGTTGCTGCAAGTTAGTATTCGGCCATCTGTTACCTTTACGTCAAACTTATCATAATATTTAATTTGGTAGGTTAATCGAGCAGCAACATTGTGGTCCATGAAATTGTTAGTGGTACCTGTATCGATCAGAATTGTTACCGGTTGCTGCTTGAAATCCTTCGATCTTCATTGTCTGTGGGTTGGCATAGCCAGCTGGGGCATGCACAGTGCTGGTGACCGGTTCTACTTCTTCCTTCATGTCTTCCTCCTCAAATTCTAGATCTGCATCCTCAGTTTCTCATTCTTCAACCAGCTCTATCATTAAAAGTTTTCCTCTTTGCAGTGGTGATCTTTACTCCATTGTTCGATCGCAGTGCCAACATAGTCCTTTAGCCGACCTCTCTCGGAGTTCTTCTCGGGTAAGCTTCTTTGGCATAGGGATTCGGTTGGCAACAAGTGAAGCTGGCGGCTTGATTATTGCTGGTTTATCATGCTCTTGGCCCTACGATTGTCCATGTTAAGCCTTTCCTCCTGTATTCGGGTGAAGGATATGGCAACCGTCATAGTGTACAGTTGGCGGGCTTTAACTTCGCACCAAATCTCCGGTTTGAGTCCTTCAATGAATGTACCTAACAATTATTTTTCGGACCAATCTCGGGTTTGATTTGAAAGACGTTCAAACCTACTTTGATATTCTTGTACACAAGGTTTAACTTACTGGTACGATACCGGTACCGGGCGATACACACAATGCATACCACCCGGTATATTAAAATATAATATAAATTTTTATGATATAATATTATATAATATAATAATCAATATATTAAAATATTTAAAAAAAAAGCTCGGTGACGCCGCCTCGATCGTTCTCCCCGCATGGGAGAAAAAGCGCCCGCGACCCGCGGGCAACGACGGCGCGCGAGCGCTAGGTATTCTTTCTTCTCTTTTCTTTTTTTCTTTTTTTTATCTTCTTCTTCTTCTTCCCTTTTTCTCGCTCAATCGACCACCGACGATCAATTTCTCCCTCAATCGACCGTCGGCGATCGATGTCTCCCTCAATCGGCCGCTGACAGTCGAAATCGACCGCCGACGATTGATTTTTGGCGGAACCGTCCGGTATCGGGCGGTCCGCGTACCGACAACTTGACGGACCAGATCTTCATAGTTCATAAGTTGTCCATCCGTGTTCTCGTACTCTGACGGGCCCAAAACGAATCGGCAGCCCGCTTTTGAATTGCTCCCACATGGGTACTCCGTGTATGCTCGAACCAATCATACCACTGAATTGCGTCACCTTCGAGTTGTATGGAAGCTATGTCCACCTTAGATCCTTTTGAGATCCTATGAAAACGAAAAAAAATCTTTCAGCATAGGTCTCTGTCTTCCCAGAAGGGAAACACCACCCTCATGCACGGGTATCCGAGGTCCTGCCCATGATCACACTTCTCAAATCGGTTTTCCTTGGAATCATGACTTTCTCCACGTTAAGATTTTTTGGGGCTCTATGATCGGCTTGTTCTAAATTCCCGGAAGAGTGCTCGCAATTTATCTTCTACGTGAGCCTCGAAAGCTTCAAACCTTACATCTAGTGCATCATATGCAGCCACCGCATATGATTACAAATTAGTGATGTTTCCTTCTTTTGTTGTCAGGGGCATAAGATTTGGACCAGCTTGGGCTAAGTGGTAATGGCAGCAACAGCAAGAAATGGAGGCGACAACAGCAATCTAGGGTTAGATGGCTACAGCAAGATGTTGCAGGTGGAGGTCGCAGCAAGATATGGAGAAGTGGCGGCAGCCTAGGGTGTGGAGGCTGGTGGCTACAATCTGGGGTTGCAGGGGAAGATGGGGCTTGGAAGGAAGGTGAGGGCAGCGGGAAGTAGTAGCAAGATAGGGGCGACGGCAAGATGGGGCACGACAGAAGGCTGGAGACAACGACGCCGAGCAGAAGGCTGGAGACGATGGCGTCGGGCAGAAGGCTGGAGACAGCGGCACCGACAAAGGAAGAGGGGGGGCAGGGGGTCCGACGATAGCAGCAAAGGAGAAGGCAGGGCGATAGGTATGGTCGACGAGTGACAGCGGTGGGCGATGAAGAGGAGGGGAGGAAGAGGGCAACGGTGGCAAGCGGGTGGAGTAGCCGAGGGACAGCGACGGTGAAGGGTGGCAGGCAACATCGGGTGGAGAGACAGCAACGGCGTGGCCCTTTCTTGCTCGAGCAGGATGGCTACTGCCGCTTCAAAAGCACTTCGAGGAAAGATTAAAGGAACCCCTTTCCTCTTCCCTTCTCTTTTTTTTTTCTTTTTTTTTCTTTTCTTTATGATGTTAGCTGCAGCGAAGATGGTGAGAAACTGCAGCAAGGTGGCAAGGGTGGATGAACAGCGAGATGACAAGAACGCTGCTCTGATACTAGATGATAGGAACCCAAAGGTTTCTATCGAAGATAAACGATCACTTCAAGGGATCGGCCTCCTTGATCTTTATAGGGGATTGGCCCTCCTGGGGTTTTGACCAATATGCTAAAACATATTTTCTTCCTTGATTGTCCAAAAAGAAATAGTTATAACTCTATATATAGAGACTCTTAACCAACTCATAATTAAACTTAAACTCCTAAAATAGACACCTACTTGAACTCTTAATCAAATAGACTCCAACTCCTACAAGGACTCCTAATCAAATAGACTCTAACTCCTACTAGGATTCCTAATCAAATAGACTCCAACTCTTACTAGGACTCCTAATTGACTTGACTGGACCGACCAACATGTCATGACTCAATGGATAGGACCCGACCCTGTTGGGGCACTATCAACTAGAAAACTAAAAGACATGGAAATTACTAGTTATAGTTTATATTAGTTTGAAATGTGGAAGCACTAGTTATAATTTATATTAGTTTGAAATGTGAAAGAATGTTTACAGATATGCCTCCATTTAAATGTATCAAAGGACGTCATGTATGAAGCTACCAAAGCATCATAACTAATACACCAAATTCTTATTCCTAGAAAGATATAGGATAACACTGCCATGGATTTTAATGACTAATGTCTCAAGTGTGTCAAGTAAATTAATAATTATGGTGGTGGCTAGTCGACTGGGTATGTGCACTTCATCACCCTGTCGCACTATGACACTAATAAGCTAGGTGTCGAGTTATTTGTGAGCACATAATAAAGCTACATAGCATATAGATGTCTATTGTCTTTAGCCGCCACGACAAGATACTTGATTCAAACTTTCAGGTGCATTCTTTTCTCTTTCGAAAGGACAAAGGTTAAGATTAGCACTTCATCACCCTGCCGCACTATGACACTAATAAGCTAGGTGTCGAGTTATTTGTGAGCACATAATAAAGCTACATAGCATATAGATGTCTATTGTCTTTAGCCGCCACAACAAGATACTTGATTCAAACTTTCAGGTGCATTCGTTTGTCTTTCGAAAGGACAAAGGTTAAGATTAGCACAACATCCCTAGATAAATGGACAGTTGAAGATGCTCTACTGCATTTTGAAGATACATCTAAAGATGTTATAATGGAGAGGAATTCAAAACCCGCTACGATTCTTGCCATGGGTGGAATCTTCTTAGAATATCTTCTACAACTTCATAATTCATGTGAACCTTCTCAAGAACCCATTTGGTCAATCACAATTTTCCCTTCCTACTAATATGACCTTCTCTGCAGCAATATATAAGGTTGATGTCAAGTTAGAGAATCAGTACGATAATGTGAAAACTCAATGAATACCTAATAACTACCAAAAATAAGACAAGGACCAAGACTTCAATTGGCAACTACGATTGCTTCACTATCAAAAGCTACAGGTGGGATAGGGCTTAAAAGAAACTCTCTTCTCAACACTATGACCCTTTCAATCGTTGGAGCGGATTGGATTTGCAACTTATGATCAGCAGAGAGGCAGCATAAGGGTGAGGTGGCAGCACTGGTCCAGTCCCAAACTGCGCAATAGACAAACTTGGTTGGACTGGACTAGGCATTCTCAGTCGCAGACAGACTTTGAGTATCTCAAGGTTAGTTAGTGTGGGCTGAGGAGCCCCAGCCTCACCCAAACTTCACTGGAGAGATCCAGTACAAATTGGAGGATCTTGTAAGCCTTTGTGTTAGGCAAGAAAGGACTTCTGGATTTCCAATAAAAACCACGGGTCCCTTCCTCAACTGCATAGTTATGTTCAAATCCCTGATGGATGTGAAAGAGAGCTGGAATTGATACCAAGGCCAGCCAGAAAAGGAGAGGATTGGGGATGTTGGAAAGCCCACTAAAGGGCATTCAGCCAAGGCAATCATAGAAAAAGGCAGCAACCTAATTAAGGATTATTATAGTATTGTTAATAGCAAGGATCGTCGTTTCAAGTACTAGACCCATTTCAGTGATCTAGTCAGACTGGTGCATACTGGTCAGAACTAATGTACCATGTGTTGGTACAGTAGCACATACTGGTGTTTCAGAGAAGAAAAAGAAAGAGAAGAGGAAGGGATGGTAGAGGAAGAGGAAGAAGAGGAAGGAGAGAAGAAAGGAAGGAGGAAGAAGCACAGAAGGAGAGGAAGAAACGCAAGAGGAAGAGAAAGGAAGAAGCACAGGAGAAGATAAAGAAACACATGAGGAAGAGGAAGGAGGACGAGAAAGGAAGAAGCATAGAAGGAGAGGAGGAAGAAGAGAAGAGGTGTGCCCACAGGCAGCTGCATGTAGCGAAGGTGTGTGGAGAGGTAGTGGCGGAGGCATAGGCAGTTGTGTGTGGCGCAGATGTGTGGCAACGTGTGCGACGGAAGCATTGCGTGGTGGCAATGTGCGGCATGCGCAAGAAGATTAGGATTTACAAGGACAGAGTTACCTCAGACAGTGCTTTCCTTTTTATATGGACGAACCAGATCAAGAGCAGTCAGCATGCTGATTCATGCCTGGACTGATATGTACTGCTTATTTTGTACCAGTCCGGGTGAAACGTCCATCCTTGGTTTAATAGCATGACAATGTGATCAGGAATAGGTGATCAAATAAAGCTTTGCGAACTTTTTGGGGACCACTTGAGTATGATCTCGTAAAATTAGTTTCTTCCCCTTTTCAGTTTACTTGTGAGAGGCTTCTTCTGTTCCCAACTATATAAATACCAATTAGGGATCATAAATTTTAACAAAATGTAGAATTACACTCATCTTCTTCTCTCCGTGCAACCTTCACAGTTATAGGCATCCCTCCACCATAACTATCACTAACAACATTCTTTATATATCTCAGCTACTATTTACTATCATCATTATCACCACCATCATCCAAATGCCACCATCACCTCCTCTACCTTAAGTATTTTCTTGGAGGATACTCATCCATGATCATCACTACTTTCACCAATGATGACTTAAGTGAAGGATGAAGATGAAAATCAGAGTGGCTATATGCATTTCATTTTAAATTTAAATTAAAAAATAAAGATTATGAACATTCGAGCAATGTCTGCAACTGGCAACTATTCAAAGAGAATCAAGGAGATAAAATTTGGTACTCGATTGTCAATATCAATTAGAAATATTTTTTATACAACTTTAGGACATGTAAGGGAAGTTTATTATATCTACATAAAAAAAGGAATCGAGTATATAATATATAATTAATAAAAATAATGTCCGGGAGGTAAAATTACCCATGACAAAATTCTTTAACACCAGAAGCAAAGACCATTATGCCCCACTGAGAGTCTGAGACACTAACACAAGATCCCACATGATGCCTAATAGGAAGATCACCCAAAACTACAAAATAAGGTTGCAAGTGTGAACATCTAACCTTCAGTCAGACTTTGGGACATCGCCAGAAATGCAAAACACAAAACCTAAATCTTTATCAGGTCATGCTACACCAGAAATACAAAATCACAACTGAAGGCCAAATACAATGTTCAGTCAGATTTTGGACTTTTTCATAATCTTCTCACATAATCTAGATCATTATCTTAAAGCTTACAATACCAGACCTTCAACATTCTTATATATTATCAAACTATGAGTCTTTGATCAATACAAATGACTCTAATAAACTAATTAAGCATCCAGTTTATCAGATGTTTTTTGTAGAAAATTAGCTCGAGTAAAAAATTTGTCGACTTATCTTACATCTAACCTTCAGGTCAACCACCTTTAGATAATCAATTGTACTTATGTACAGAAACACAATTGTTCATAAATAATATCTCGAAGATTTATCCAAGTAATAAGAGAATAATAATGTGCAGATCAAAGATTAAAGAGACAATAAAGATAAAAAAAGGCTATCCAACGCATTTGAGAAGGTGCATATACATAGCCTTACCCCGCTATGGAGATACTAAACAAAAATACCAAGTGTTTATTCTTTGGCCCAAGGTTTGCAATCGTGTACCATACCGGCGTATCGATCAGCTATTGGTACGGTACATATCGAGCTGTACCAAGCATATCAACACATGGTACACTAAGGTACTGAGCTATACCGAGTGTGCCAATCCTCTATCAGATCGGTACGTACCGAGCATACCGAATGGTATGATATGGTATTACAAACCTTGCTTTGGCCCAAGAGAATGTGATTAACTTTGATTACAACTAATAATGTGCAGTAATCAAACACCATTTGGCCCAAAATTCAGATGCAGGGAGATATAAAATTAATGAAGTTCCAAGATCATCAACTAAAGTCTCCAAACTTACTAGCATCATGCCAAGGAAAGAGATCCAACACATCTTTACAAACAAATTTTTTCCATTAATGAAAGAACAATTTTCTCATCACACAATAAAAAGAACACATACTTGACTTGCCTAGACTCAATTTTAAACAAATCAGCATCATTAACATATGAGGACTCAATACAATTTTCTGGCATGACCAAGCTAAGACCAAGACTAGTGATTCCTTGGTCCAAAAATAGCTCAATTATTCATGTGTTTCTAAAATTCAAAAAAAATTGTTACAAAGATTGTTGGGACATTATCGCTTTTGGTTGTTGTTAGTATTATTGCACTAGAAGTCAATAACATAGACAATATGTAATGTGAGAACTGAGAAGTAACTCCCAATGCAACATCTACTCAAAATATATGAAAAGAATATAATGAATTATTTTTTCTTGATTCTTAGATGCAAACTCATGTAAAATACAACCAAAGCTGAACTTCAAGAATAAGAACAGGGATCATGAACATAATCATCTAACATTTGTTTTGTTAGGGACGCTTCCAATTTGCATGATTGTACGTGATTAAAAAGCAAAGAATTCTTCAGTGGTCTAACTTCTGAAAATCATCATGTTTAAGTATTGTGGTCATAGTTATTATGTGATAACCAGAATCAAAACAGTTCGTACATCATAATTCTTACCAAGGCAGTTCCCTTGAATATTATGAGGAAAGTTGTCACTCAGATATAATTCAGACATATCAAGTTGCAACGGTTCATCAACTTCCTACATAAAAATACATACATGTTTCAGATATAAACAATTTGTTAGTCTGACAAACAACAACACAAGAGAAGTAAAATTACCTTGAAAACAACTGCATTACAAGGACTGCGAATGGTTGTTACATGTGTGAATTCAGCAAAAGTTTTCCAGGTCAATTGGTTGAGAGCCCTTAATATCTGATCAAAACTACCGACAGCTAGAAACTGGCCACACGGAGACCAGGCAACAGTTTTGACCCCTAAACCACTCTCATATGCCTGATACTTGAACAGGCATCTCCCATCTGGAGAATAAATCAGAACCTGTATCATGCACAGCATTATCAGCAAATGAGTATATCAGATGGGCTTGCAAATTACGAAATATAGAAATAGAAGCTTTACATGCAGGAGATAGAAAAACAAGAAAGCAATCGATTCTCCAGATATAGGAATACAAAATGTCTATGAGAAATTTGCCTTTTCTCGACACTACAGCATATTATTAAGTCTACAGACGATACTACATGTAGTCCAACAAGATTTACTTAACAGTTAGCTACAGTAAGGCCATAAGAATTCTGAAGCACATCTTATCAATAAATTGCCCTTCAAGAAAACTATCATTCTGTAGTTGTTCTCAAAACCAACTTCTCAAAATAAAACTACTAAAATTCTTGGTCTGAAGAAACGAATAAAGAACAGAAAACATGCAAGTTATATATAATAAGATTACCAAAGCTCCTTAAAAATTCACAAAATTGACTACCTTATATTCAAGAAGAGAGTCCCAGATCACGATGGAACTGTCACCTGGGGACCATTCAATGCCCGCTAAATCTATTGTGTCAACAGCAAATGTGCCCATAATTTCCCATGTATGACAGGAAAGCAAATTAATATAATCTTTGCAATCACGCCTTGTACATACAGCAGCAAACTTTCCATCTTGAGTAAAAGAAACACCTTTTGAAGCATGTTTTGGCCACTGCACATGAACACAGGCAGTGTTGAGCAGTGACCAAACAGTCAACCTCACTTGAAACTCTGATGTGGTCAGGATGTGACGGCTGTCAGGGCTCCATCGTGCATATGCAATTCCAGCAGGGCCTTCATCTATTTTGCAGGTCCATTCTGGTTGTGTTAACGACCATGCTTGTACCACTGGTCTTTTGTGGAGACCACAGAGTATGTATTCTGAGTCCAGGGCCCACTCAATGTAACTTATTTTGTCAACACACGAATAGAGTTGTATGACCTGCATCAAGATGTAAGAAGTGTAGATCAATTGAAATATAACAAGGGAAAGAGCACAAAGAAAGAAAAAGAAAAGGAGATATGTTTTCCCAATAACAGCTGAAAGATGAGTTTTTCTTTTCTCTTCGTTCTTGAGTAGGTTCATTGGATGCATGGAGTCATGCTTTGTCCTAATTCCAATAATTGGCTCAGCAGCATGTTAAGCGCACTAAAGAGAAAGGACATGGCTTTCTGCATTAGTCTTAAAGTCAGCTCCTTTCATCATAAATAAGTTTACCAACATTAGCTAATAATTTGTAGTCATCCCTTTTAGAAATCTGAGGATAAGAACATAAGAGATAAGAATTGTAAGCTAAAACAAAGAGAGATGGTCCATGATAAAACTATCCAGTATCCACAACATTACGCATAAAATTTTATTAACGGAGATGCTATTATCTGCTTTCCACTTAATACATTTTATAAATAAACCGCAATGAGATGCCGCAATCAACTTCTTTACCTTGAGAGAGACAACATCGCGGATGACAAGGCGATAATCGACAGCAACGGCGAGGTACCGGGTGTTGGGGGAGAAGCAGCAAGGGCCCGTTTGCTTGTAGGCGTCCGTGAACTCCATCGATCCAATGGAAAGATCGGATCTGGGAGAGGAAACCCTAAGAGACCGCGACCGGGGTTGTGATCGCTGCGAGACGGGGAGTTGGGGCGCGCATCGAGAGCCTAAGCGGAAACCCTAAGAGAGAGGAGGTGGAAACCCGTCCGTTTACACACCACTCTCGCTCTCTGTTTGGAATGGGAGGGCGCGACAGAGAAGAGACCGATTCGAACAATTTTACAATGGCAATAGGCATTATACACTCATGTCCGTGTTTAAATATCTAAACATATTTTTATCATTCAAATCAATTAATTTATACGTTGTTTTCTTCTATATTTTCCTTCGTGCCATTGGAGTTCCTTTTGATTTCTTCTCTTTATTTTCCCTCTTAACGGTATTATTCAACCCCGATAGAGAATTTTATCTATATAGAGAATTATATATTTCTTTTTTCAATAGTTAATTTAAGTTAAACATATAAAAAGAATAAACTTTGTTAAGCCAGCAGAAAATATAAGTGTTTGCAAAACACCCATAGAGGTAAGTTTTCCACGAAGTCAGCATCCTTATATTCAAATTTCCAAATGTCTCTAACGAGAGAAAAGTTGAAAGTCAGCTTATTATATCGACTACTATTTGTTAACATAAAATCTATAATATACTATATGTTATGAAAAAAATTTAATACTAAAATATAAAATTAAATAATAATAGATTTAAAAATATTATTATGATGTATATCTTTTAATGTTACTATTTAAAAATATTATTACGATGCGAACATTCTCCTCTCTTCCTATTTTTTCATAATGATGAATGAAATACTATACAATGACCTCCCATGTTAAAGGGATAGTTCGTGAAGACAAAGGCTTGTTCGACGATTACCATTTGTTAGTTATGAACTATACAATGATAATTAATTTGCTCGATGATTAATTGTGAACTATACAATGACCTCTCATCCTCTTTGTTTAATCATCAACAAATGCTTGAGCTTCAACTAATTCGAATGCTATATATACTCCGATCTAGTTTTATCCGAAATCCATCCTCCCATGCTAAAGGCTTGCTTGACGATTACCGTTGATACTAGAGTCGTTAGTATTTACCGTATGATTTTTGTTAAAATTATAAATATTATTGTGTATGATGCTCACCATTCCAAAATAGAAAATTTTATACCTATAGTGTTATCACCAAACTCAAAAAAGAAATTATTAGATATATATTAGTCTCTAAGTTCGAGCTTGAGAATCTACTTCTTGTTTTTTTTTTTTTTTTTGGTATTTGTACTAATAGTATTCTTCCTTAAAAATTTTACCATCCTTGCTAAATTGATCCAAAGATTTAGAAGTTTAGAGGTACCATATTCTTTGTTATAGTTAGTACTATACTAGTCATATAAGTTAATGATTATTTTTTTAATATTTATAATTTTATCACTAATATCAACATCTACTATAAGTATGGTGTTTCATTAATCTTATGAGTTTATAAGTGGTTGTTAATATTTTCGAGTTGGTTTTAGATTTTGTAGAGTTATCAAATGATATGTTGAATGATTATAAATTACATAGATTTTTATAGTGTTTGGGAATGTAAATTAAATACTTTTAATGTCCTCAAATTCTAGCTCTTGGATCCTGAGTTTGGATTATTGATAGAGTTAAAAATATTTTATTTATGATATTATTTTAGGGGTGTGATAAAATAAATTTTCAAATTTCAAAAGTACCCTATAACATTATGGAAAATACAAGATCACTACTATATAATAGAAACTGCAGCCTTTATTGTCTCATTTTCATATCCCTTCACTCAATTTTTATATTGTCCCTTTGCTTACAAGTCTAAATTTTTATTTATTCATTTTAAAGATTATTTTATATTTTATAATTATGTTATGTTAGATTTAGAATATAATTTTTTATCTATTGTTTGTCAGATACTTAAAGTATTCCATAACTGCACATCTACTCAAATCACTTTCTCCAAACACATATTAAAAAATTACAAATGTGTTCTTAAATGTAGCCATGTATCTTTCTTGGGCATCCAAAAACACAAAAGGTATGGATAAGCGTAGCAATAGAACCGACTTGATCAAAATTAAGACAATCAGCTTGGGATAATTTAGATAAGCTTTGTTATCATTTTAATTTGGATTCGTTGGATGTTAAATTTAAAAAGTAGAGAAGGAGAGATGACATGGAGAGCATCAAGCTAGTCGAACAACAAAAATGACACCTAAGAAATATTAAAGGACGCACAAATAGTTTGTCTAATAGTACGAGAGTGTCCATAGGGAAAAACTCAAATTTTCTTGGATTAATTTCCTGATCAGTCCAATTCTCATATTATTTAAAAACTCTTATAACGAGCTACATGATTTTAATATATATATATATATATATATATATATATATATATATATATATATTTTGTCTCTCGTAGCCCTGAAAACTAATAGAATATTATCAACATATATTAAATGGGAAACTTACAATTACTTTTGAAGTGCAAAGGTGTAAACTTGCTATCACAAACTTGCTTAAGTAGATAATTGAGGAATTTGGCTACAAGAAAGGAGATAATGGATGACCTTGTACGCCATTTTCCCCTTTAATAAGACATGCAAACCGAAGCTAGGGGATACATTCGAAAAATCCAATCAATAAATTTACTAAAAAAAGGTGGTAGCAGGGAAGACCTCAAAATTTTCTTATCGCCCTTACCTCTTACCAAGCCATCATAAGTCATAAGTGGAGGAGGTTTTCTATGTGCGTGAGTCACGTACACATTGACTCCGTGAGCGACTGAGTTATATGCATTCCACATGGGGCAACAACATAACATTCACTGGTTGGATGCATTGAAGAACTCATAAATTCTTCTTCCTACTTCAGCGAGAGGGAGTGGTAAAAAAAAAAAAAACAACCATCTTCCTCTTTTATTTGTCATCTTTCTGTCATAGCTCAAAAGATCTAGTAATAAAAAATTTAATAAAAATATCAACAGTTGCTTCTATTAATTTTACTATAGAAAATTTTGATGAAAAAAATAAAATCAATTTATGGTAGAGGAGGGTGAAAGTTCTTCTTATTTAATAATCTTATTTAATAAGATCTAACAAGAATGTGGAAGGGACAAACGAACAAGGTAGAAAAGGTGAACAAAGAAGATTGTGAAGAGCTTGAGACAAAGTGTGTAAGTACTTTTTTTATTTTTTGCATCACTTGTCATATTATCAATAATATTAATGATGATGAATTAAAAATATTTAAGATAAACTAAAAAAAATTTATCTAGCTAAAAATTTAACTAACAAGTTATTATTTCTTAGGCAAAATTTATAAAGGCTGAGAATAGAGGAATGTGGGGATTTGGTAGAGCATTTCAACATATTTAAAGGAATATGAAATCAATTGAATAAAGTTGATATGAAGATTGATGAAGAAGATAAGATGTTGCATTTTACATTACTTACTAACTCATATGACAACTTTATGGAGATAATATCATGTAAAAAGGATACAATGACTCTTAAATAAGTTGAATAAACTTTAGTATCTCGTGTTACCAAACTAAGAATTTTTAATTTGTGAGATATTAGTTGCTCAGGATGAAGGTCGATGAAGAGGATTTTTATTATGGGTGAATTTTAATATGCATGATGAGATTATGAGTTAGGTCTTTAAATGATGTTCAATACTATAAATGCAAAGAGTATGTACATATTAAGTAAAATTGTTTTAATAAAAAAGAAAAGAAGAAGAGGTGGATGAGTACTCTATTATGATGGATAATGATGGAGATATCCTCACAATCTCTTAGGTAATAATATATCTTTCTAGAATAGTTAGTTTTAGATTTTACTTGTGTTACTCATGTTTGCACCTAGAAGATTTTTTTTTTTAATTCACTAAATAACAAGTTGACTAGTAAGTTGAGTCTGGATAATAAATTAATAGTGGAGGTCATAGGGTTCAATATAGTGAATGAAGATCATGACATTTGATATAATAGTTCATATTTGGATGATATTTTATTTAGACTTTTAGATTTCTAGGATTATTGCTATAAGGATGAAGGAGATGAATAGTTTGAACGAAATATAACCTTTGTCTATATTAGAATAAAAAATACTTCTAGAAAGTAATCATTTGATACTAGACAATTGAAGGATCTTCTTCTACATAACATCAAACTTATAACTTCTAATAGGGATAATTCTCTTCTAAATGAAACATTTAGTATTCTAGATGAGATTGATAGTTTCAATGAAATACAATCATTGTCGATGTTAAAATAAAAAATAATAATGAAAAGCCTATTTGATTTCTTGTTTTCGTATCTATTTATACATGTTTGGGAAGAAGAATTTTCTTCAATTGATCAATGAGAAGATCTTCTTGTTCAGTTAGGAAAATCTGATCTATTAACATGCCCCCGTAAGATCGAGCTCCTGTCAAGGATATCGATCTTGGATCGATGCAAAGAAAAGAGTTTACAAGCGAGAGATTTTTTTACTGAGTTGGCTAGTTGATCGGCCGTATGTACATTAGAAACACAAAACTACTAGCTAACAACTTGATCTCGCACGAAATGAAAGTCGATAGCAACATGTGTCATACGGGAGTGGAATACTGGATTGGCGTAAGGATAAGTTGTTGAATCTCATATTTTGATGATAAAACCAATTGGTATGTTTATAACCTGTGTGTTGGTGATAAGTGATGTATGATCAACTACAATCGGGAAAAGATAAAATAATTAAGGAAGAATCTATCGTTGTGCCCGAGTTAAGGTCGGGGACTCGCTGAGAGTTCATCGAGGTCAGTCAAGGTTTGGATGATGTGGTCGGGAGCTCGTCGAAAGTTCGCTAGAGGTTGGTCGAGGTTCAGACGATGTTGTTGGGAGCTCGCCGAGAGTTTGCCAGAGGTTTACCGGGAAATTCATCAGGAGTTCACTGACAAGTTGTCGGGAGCTCACCGAGAGTTTGCTGGAAGGATGCTAGGAGTTCGCTGAAGGAAATTGAGAGCTCGCTGGTGGTTCACAGGGAGTTCGCCAAGAGATCAGTTGATCGTTTGACAACGAAGATTGTGTGTTATAATTATTTTATCTTAAGTGTCATAGTTAGTATCATAATGAGAGTTAGTTTTACCATCTTAATCAAGAAGCCATTATGCCTTAATTGGGGCTGATTTGGACTTATTAGAAAGGCCATTTCAGTAACCCAAAGTTAGGTAAGATATGGTCTTCGAAGACACAATCTCCAAGAAGACACAGTCTTCAAAACTATGTCAAGCGATATTACCACCCAGGTTGGTAGTACTATCGCCAAAACACAGTCTCTAAGGGGAAAAGACTGCCAACACCTCAAAAATCCCCAAAATTTAAATTTTGGCTTCCCTTTTGAAGCCATTTAGGGCCTATAAATATTCCACCCATTCTTGCTTGAGGATGCAAGAATTAAGAGCAAAAAACTTATGAAAACGCTATTATAATTCTTTGAGAGCTCCCCCTCATTTCTTCTCGTGTAGTTTTATTTAAGGGAGAGCTGAGAGATTTGTAAAGGTTATCTCTTAAACCTATAAAAGGAGAATAGAGCTAGTTGTAAGAGGGTAGTTGATCTTCACTCGTTAAAGGAAGATCAATAGTGGAAGCCGGTGATATCAACGGAGAAGGAATCAAGAGTGGACGTAGGTCACGAGACCGAACCACTATAAATTAGTGTGCCTTCTCTTCTCCTCTCTATTATTTACTTGCCTTTTTATATTACTTTAGTTAATCATTATCATCCTACAAATGCTTTTAAGATTAAATGATTTTTTAAGATTAAATTCTTTTTGGACTCAAGCTTTATTGAACAAATACTCAAATCGATGTAAATATTTCATAAACACTAATTCACCGTCCTCCTCCCCTCCTCTTAGTGTCGCTTTGATCCAAATAATTTGTATCAGAGCCACGTTTCTCTCTATTTAGCTAAAAGCCCAAGAGAAATGATTTTTGTCGGCAATCAAGAGGGACTTTCTATCACTTATCCTCCCATGTTCAATGGATAAACTACACGTATTGGAAAACTTGAATAATAATTTTTTTACTTTCTATGGATTTTGATTTATAACATATTGTTGAAAGTGGTCTTGAAATGTCTTCCAAACCGATGAATGAATGTAATGATTTACAAAAGATGACTTTCCCTTTAAATGCTAAAGCGATGAATGTTTTATTTTGTGCTCTTGATAAAAATAAATTTAATCGGGTTTCTATATGCGAAACTATGTATGAGATTTGACACACACTCGAAGTCACACACAAAAGCACTAGTTGAGTCAAAGAGTCAAAAATTAATCTTTTGGTGCATAGCTATGAGTTATTTCATATGAAATCAAGTGAGACCATTGAAGACATATACACCAATTTTACGGATGTCGTCAATGGTCTAAAAGCGTTTGGTAGAAGTTTTTTTAACTTTGAACTTATTAACCAAATATTAAAATCTCTTCCAAAAAGTTGGGATCCTAAAGTAATGGCAATACAAGAACCAAGGGACCTAAATAATTTTCCACTTAAGGAACTTATTGGGTCTTTGATGACCTATAAAATAATATGTACAATAAACGATAAACTAAAGAACAACCTTCCAAAGAACATGAAGGACATGACACTTACAACAAAGACATACTACTTGGGAGAAATCTCAAGTGATGACGATGATGATGATGATGATGACTTGACACTACTTATAAGAAAATTTAAGAAATTCTTAAAAATGTCAAAAAACTAAGATGCTAAAAACAAAAGTGAAATAAAAAATGACTTAATATTATGCTATGAATGCAAGAAGTTGGGACATTTCAAAAAATGAATGTTCTCGAGTGAAGAAGAAGCAACCAAAGAAGAATAGAATGCTCAAAGCTACTTAGGACGACTCAAGTTCATCCGAAGATAAAGAGCCAGACAACAAGGAAGAAGTTACAAATTATGCATTAATGGCATTTGACAACGAGGTAAGTAACCCATGAATCTTCCTTATCTTACGATGAATTATTCAATATATTTAATGACTTATTTGATGATTTTAAATTAGTTAGTAAAAAGTATAAATTGTTAAAAAAGGATCATTCTTCTCTTGCTAGTAAATTTTAAAATTTTAAAAATAAGTATAGTGAATGTATGCTAGCTCCTTACACTAAGTGTCAAGAGTTAGATACACTTAAATGAGAAAATGTTTTATTATAATAAATATTAAATTTTTTTTAAATAGGTAACAAATCTTTAAACATGATCCTTGCTAATAAGGGTCATGTTCATATAAAAGAAGGAATTGACTTTTAGAGTAACACTAAATAAAAGCCAACCATCTTTGTTAAAGGACCAACATTACATGGTTCATCTGGTAATAAATGTAACTTTTGTGATAAATTTGAACATTATGCCTATAAATATTCATTTAAAAGGCATAGTCTACACAAATTAATTTAGGTTCCTAAAGGAACCATAAACAACTTGATACCATTAGTAAAATTAGGTAGAAATTTTCATGAGTAATCCAAAGTCAAATGAGTACTTAAATCAAAACCCCTTTCTTGTAGGTTTGTCTCCAAACAAAGGCTAGAATATAAAATGATACCTTGATAGTGGATTTACAAGACACATGACCAGAGGTCCAACTCATTTCCCTAAGTTCACTTGTATAAATGAAGGATTTGTCACATTCGGAGACAACAATAAAGGAAAAATCATTAGAAAGGAACCATATGTAACAAATCAAACCTCTTAATTGAAGATGTGTTATTAGTTGGTGGTTTGAAATATAATCTACTAAGTATTAGCCAATTGTGCGATAAATGATATATTATCAAATTTGAATCTAAT
The DNA here is from genome assembly GCA_029747655.1 of Ensete ventricosum. NCBI lineage: Eukaryota > Viridiplantae > Streptophyta > Magnoliopsida > Zingiberales > Musaceae > Ensete > Ensete ventricosum. The sequence goes on from JAQQAF010000009.1 coordinate 19,769,331, forward strand.
GCTTGTATAATTAAAATACCACACAAAAATAAATATATGATTGTCTTAAGAAGTAATAATATGCATACTATTGACATTGATAAGTTTTGTGATGAAATATGTTTTTTAGCCTTGAATGATGATGCATGGATTTGACATAGGAGACTAGGACATGCTAGTATAAAACTATTAAACCAAATCTCAACTAAAAATCTAGTAAGAGAAATGCCTAACATCAAGTTTGTAAAAGACAAAGTTAGTCATGCATGCCAACTAGAAAAACAAATAAAAAGTAGTTTCAAATAAAAAAAATCAAATAAGTATCTCTAGACCACTACAATTGATCCATATGGATTTATTTTGACCAATTAATATAACAAGTCTAGGAGGTAGTAAATACACATTTGTTATTGTAGATGATTATAATAGATATACTTGGACATTTTTTGTCAAACAAAAGTGATCGCTTTAAAATATTTTTTAAAATTTTGTAAACTTGTTCAAAACAAAAAGGGTTTTATGATTTCGTTTATTTGTAGTGATAACGGTGGTGAGTTTCAAAATCATAATTTTTAAAATTTTTATGAGTCAAATGGGAATAACCATAATTTCTCTACTCCAAGAAATCCACAATAAAATGGAGTAGTTGAAAGAAAAAAAAAAGAGTTTACAAGAGATGGCAAGAACCATATTAAACGAACATAGTCTACCCAAATATTTTTAGGCTAAAGCTGTTAACACGACATGCTATGTCATGAACAAAGTTCTCGTATGACCATTACTTTCCAAATCTCCTTATGAATTATGGAATAATAAAAAATCTAATATTTCATATTTCAAAGTGTTTTATTGTAAATATTTTATTTTGAATGAAAAAGATGCTTTTGGAAAGTTTGATGCAAAATTCGATGAAGGCATATTTTTTGTTATTCCTCAATTTCAAAAGCTTATTGTATCTTTAATAAAAGAACTCTACTATTTGAGGAATCTATCCATATTATTTTTAATGAGGTTCCTAAATTGAAAAAAATAGTTTTAATGATGATTTTGATTTTGGTATTTTAAATTTGAATGATATAAGTCTCTACATAGATTTGTAAAAAGAATGGTAAGAGCAACTTAATAGCTTGAGAGAGAAGTTTTTGGAGAGTTACCTTTAGTTTGATCTTCTAGAGATAGGCAAAAATCATTGATTTTGAAGAGTAGGGAGCCTTCCTTGATGTTTCAAAGGAGAAGGAAGGAGTGAAAAGGGTTTTAGAGAGGTGTGAGGGTGCTTAGGGTCAGTGTCACCATCAGTCCTAAATGGGGCTTTTTTATAGTCTGGGTTTTGGTCGGTTGAACCGCACATTGAGCGGTTCAGTCAAGCAGGTTCAATCAATTCAATCGTTGAACCAGCAGTGCCACCGCTAGTTCTCCCTCCCTCCCCCCACCCACTATCCCCTCCCCCCCCCCCCCCCCCCCCCCCCCCCCCCCCCGCCCTTTTCTTTTATATATTTTAAACTAAACAATAATAGTCCAATTCTATTTTTGAATTCAATTTGACCTTGATTATTAAAGTCACTTTTAGTGATTCTTCATAAGGTTCAAGCATTATCTAATGATGCATCATCAATCAAGGTTATAAGAAGATAAATCCAAATGAGTATATCACTTTCAAATGGAATCATTACTACGAGATATTCTTCAACCACAATCCAATGATTTTATTATTATTATTTTTTATGTTGGAAGATTCTATCTGTTTTCAAGAAGTTTTTCCTTTAAAGAAAAATAATTTTGTATATAACTTTTAAGTTCAAATTCAATACTTAGTCATTTAATCTCAAGACAACGTACACAAATATAAGCACACAAATCAATACATTAATCATCATCAAAATCTCCCTTTCATTAAAGATAGCAATTCTTTCTTCTTTCTAATTTTAGCATGTAACAAAAGAGTTATGCACCATCATAATGTAAATTCATTTTTATTTTTAATGATTTATCTTGTTAGTATTTAGGCTAGTGAGCTTGTTAGATCTAAGTTATGTGTCTTGAGCATCTAAAACATTATTTAGTGCTCCTAGCTTTAGTTTAGAGACAAACCTATAAGAAAGATATTTTTGATTTAGGTACCCATTTTACAATGGGTCCTTCGTACATAACTTTATCTTTCTTTTCTAATTATTTTTTATCATAAGAAGTTCCCTTGGAAACCCAAACTAATTGGTGTTGACTACATTTTCTAAATAAATATTTATTTTCCTTATGTCCTAATTTTCACAAAAATTATATTTAATTTTTGGTGGCAAATTTAAGGTAGGTCCTTTAACAAAAATTATTGTGTTACCAGCAAAACCCATGTCATTTCTTCTATTAATATGATACTTATTAGTAAGGATCATATTTAGGGATTTGTTCCCAATTTCAAAATTTTCTAACGTTGTCTTAAACAATATATTTTCTTCTATAACATTATAGGGTTATATGATACTAATGAATCATGTATTTTTTAAATCTACCAACTAACTAATCATATTTATTTTTAAGCAACTTATAAGATTTGTTAATTTTTCTAAACTCATCAAACAATTGATGAAACATATTTAATAACTTCGAAAAAGAAATACTTAATGAGTCACTAACCTCATTTTGTATTGCTATTAGAGCATATTTAGAAACTTCTTCTTTGGATTAGTCTTCTTCATCCGATGAGCTTGAGTCATCCCAAGTTGCCAAAAGTGATTTCTTCTTGTGTGACGCTTTCTTCTTCAATTGAAGACATTCATTTTTTAAATGTCTCGGTTTTTTGCATTCATAGCATATGACATTATCCTTCTTTGGTGCATTTTTGTTTTTATAGTTCTTATTCTTTTTCATAATTTTTTTAAATTTTCTAGACAATAGTGTAATTTTATGCTCCTCATTACTCGAGGAGTCATTTGTCATTCGAAGTACTATATCCTTCCTGTTCTT